>VOPJ01005570.1:0-31793 GCA_014673585.1 Semibalanus balanoides
TATCAGTGATCTAAGGTCAGGTCAATTTCCTGACCTCCCAATGATAAGTGAATGGGAAAATATTCAAATGCTTCATTTGCAAAGGATATGCATTGGATCAGGTCAATTCTTGCAGAATTATGTTATTTAGCTTATACTTGATGACCCAGGTGCAATTGATGCCCAGTGACCTCTGCAAGGTCATCTGAGGTCACCAGCATTTTGTTAATAACTAGCAGTGTGACCAAATTCACAGATTTAAGGGGAATGAAGGATGTCAGATTTATCTGTTTGATCACATATCTTGAGATAAAGGAGGTGTCTGGGTCTAAAAGTATGACAATTATGCTATAATTTTTATGTGTTTTAGCTAGACACCCCACATTTTTTTGACATATCTGGGAACACTGCACAATTTTGACATCCCTTCCCCAAACTCTCTGAATTTGGCCACACTGATAACTAGTGATATAATAGAATATATAGAGACATTAATCAGACTGCACCATTCTGTTTGTCTTATCGAGTCGCGTCGCTGCATATGCAACATGATCTACCTGGGTCGTCAAATGACCTTGACAAAGGTCAAATTTTGAAATTGTCTTAATCAGGTCACCATCACAATTTTTTAAAAGCGTCTTGGAGATAACTACGATGGGAGTACAATAATTGCTCTATCTTTGTTAGGTAAAAAGTTATTTGCTAAAAACAGTTGGGCAAAAATAACATTTTTGACCTTTGATGACCTCTGGACTCTGGAGCCTTAAATGTTGTCCTGGGCTAAAATCTAAGAAAATAATGGCAATAGCAAATTGTAAGAGCTTTCGATTTTTCTGTTTGTTCCTGGCTATCATAGTTTCCAAGATATTGATGTGTTTTCTAATAAAAGTCCTAAAACTGGAAAATCGGACCTTTGATGACCTCTGGTTACCTCAATATTGGGCCTGTTCCAGTCGCACCTCCCGGGAGGAGTTGAGAGCAAGTTTGAGCAGCTCAGAGCAGCCGTGTGGGAGCCGCCACGGGAACGATCAGAGGAGTTTAGAGGAGATATCAGCTGTTTGCGTCGAAACTGGTATCTGTTGACGTTAGCAAATGTATTTAGCACCCATAAACGATACCCTCCAGCCCTCCTCCGCCTGCCCCTAAGTTAGAGGTTCGGACAGTTTGGAATAGCTGGTAGCCAACTTAGAGCACCACGGAAACCCAGAGATTTGATGCGTTAAGGCAGTTGAAAGTGCACTGAAACAGACCCATTACTGGAGCAAAAAGAATGACTGAAATTATGTCGAATGACCATGCTGAACTTTCGAATGTTTCTTCGGTTTTGTCTACGTTCCATAGGAGCCAAGTTCGAGGGAGGGGGAAGGGGTGCCTAAACACCCCTGCGGCTCGGCGAAGGTGGCGCCGAGCACCGGCACGTCGCGGTTTAAACGCGTTTTTCTTACCGTCGGGTCGACGGTAAGAGCAGGGCCTATTTTAACATTGTAATTGGGGGATTATCCCCCCAGTTCTGACCGCCCCCCTCCGTGGACGCAAAAATCACCCACAGTCGACTCTTCCTCAACCTGAGGTGCCTCTCTCTGGTCTCGTTTTCTTCACATTTCAGCGTTGTGTTATGTTTCAGGTACAGCTGCTGCTTCACAATGAAAGGCGACGTGTTTGAGCCCAATGCCTTGGTATTCGCCAAGATCCGGGGATACCCAGCATGGCCGGCTAAGGTAACTCTTGCAATAAGCTACTTAAGTTTGTCAACGTTTATTTGTACAATGAAGTATTACTTTGTGTGCTATCGGTTAATGTCTTACTGTGTTACTCAGACAATGTTTGTGGTGGTCATACCAAACAGCTGTCTTTGAATGTTGTATGCAATGTTTTACTTTGTGTTGTATGCGTTGATATAAGTATAAATCATGTATTTGTTTGCCTGAAACAAGATTACAGGCTTGGAACATGTATGCTGTATTTCTTGACACCAGAACAAGGAGCATGGTTAAGTCAATGTTTGTCTTGTTCTTGTCGAGGTTTTGCGCTTTCTTTCCGCATTTTGTTGACACGATACTGTGACTATGTTCTGCCTCCTGACTCCTGAGTGGTATTGAAATGCTGATGCACCGTTCGCCGCAGGTTACAGCTGCCCTAGATGACTCGAAGAAGCCGAAGAAGTATTCTGTGTTCTTCTTTGGAACATATGAAGTGTGAGTATAAGTGCTGCCAAACAGCATCGCCAGACCACGACTGTCTTGAGCGCTGTCCTCAATCAGCCCTGTGATACAGCGGCAGAGGTGGAAGGACTGTCTGGCTAGCATGATACGATAATAAAACATTTTAGTTTAATTATGGGATGATATCTATTTTCAATGCAGGATTGCTGAGTTTTATCTTATTATTTTTTTAATGCGAAATACATCGTATACAAATACACTAGCTGAAATACATTGTATAAAGTACATGAACTGAAATACATCTTATAAAAATATAGAAGCCACACTGATACTTATAGTTTATCATCATGTTAATATGTTTCTTTTATCTCTGTTGTTTTAAAAACTTGCAAAGAACATTGCAATTATATATTATTGTGTTTTTTCTTATCTTTGTCAAATTCAGTGCTGCGTACCAGGGCATTGGTGTATTACTTATTTGCACATTTATCAGGAATTCTCTAGTATACTCTCATTCAGAGCCTATAATAAATTGTGCATTTCTTGAAATAATGTGAAACATGTTGCTGATATTATTTTATGGTATGCAATTGCTTCAAACTAACTGATGTTCTTCCTGTTTATACTTGTTAAATGCCTCGTGATTTTATTCTTCTTAAGTGCACCATGCACATTTTATTATTTTCTTCAATGTTTACTGCAAACAATATTTTATGGCTACTTACATTAGGTCTGATGGATTTTCCTTCTGGCAGCGCGACTGTCAAAGTGGAGGATTTGTTCGCCTACAATGCGAAATCCAAGGAGAAGTACGGCAATATCAACGTGAAGAGGAAAGGCTTTCTTGAAGCCATGCAGGAGATCGAGGGATCTCCCGATATGGAGGTACGGTTCCCTCTCCTATCACCTGTGCTCGCAGCGCTGTGTCAGCGCCACTGCCTTTGTGTAACCCAATTCAGATCGTGTTCGTATGATTACCGGTATTCGACCGAAGCTAGCAAAACCAACCAGATGCTGACAAATAACGCTCCTAATGATACACAATCAACATAGCCGTTATATTGTGATGCCTTGCCGCAGCTCGACAGTTTCATGGCTAGCCCGTGTGTCATCCTAGCCGTTGATGTGGGTGTGTCATTGACAGCCTGGTCACGGTGTTGTGTCTGTGTGCTGACTGTGATGTGTGTCTGTCGGCTGTCTGTGTGCTGACGGTGATGTGTGTCTGTCGACTGTCTGTGTGCTGACGGTGATGTGTGTCTGTGTGCTGACGGTGAGGTGTGTCTGTGTACGCCAGGTGACGGGTCTACCGACCCTGACCACTCCCCGCGCACAGACCACGGCCAGCGCCGCCTCCACGCCCTCAGCCACGCCCAAGGGCCGAGGGCGTGGCAAGAAACGCAAAGAGGAAGCCTCGACGCCGGTAAGTGGCGGATGACGGCCGGCATGCGCCGCGGGCCGCTCCGGCCTCATGTCTTTACTTGTCAGTTATCACCCCCTGCCAGCTGCAGCGCGGCTGTATTCACGCGACAATTTTATATCCCCTGGGCATCGGGTAACATCGGATGGCCACTGGCCATATATACGGTGGCCAATAGCGGGCTGACAGTTTGCACAATTAAATTCCGCTGACAGTATGAATGCCGGATCTCCGGTGTGAATTTGTGTGAGTGACGTTTGGGGGGGGGGGGCTGAAATTGATTGGGTGTAGCAGGCTGTAGTGCTAGTTGATGCTGTAGTGCTGCTTCCGGGCCTGGCCGTCCGCTGCCAGCGCCGCCTGAATCTGAGAGTGCTCCTCCCCGCCCCGTCTGCCAGACCTGCTGTAGTGCTACCGCACGGTGCCGGTAGTGTCCTAAAATGGCCCGCTCTCCTGTCACTGTACGGCATCAGTAGCCGATAACTCATTTCAAGTCGAAGCGCGTCATAGCGACTGCTCAGGCTGTTATATCATCACCATGATAACCAAGTTCATTAAATTAAGTACCATATGATTACAAAACAAATCAGACAGGCGCAAAAGCAATGCTTAACTTAAAGCGCCATGTCTAGATTAACAGTTGCACTGTTCTGCTGTGCGAATTTGACACGCGGGCGGCTGTGATTTGGGACACTGCCGGCACTGATGCTGTATGCTCTCGCTAGCCGGAGCCGACCGGGAAGAGGCGGCGTCTGGACAGCGGAGAGGCGCCCGGAGGCACCCCGGCCACCCCCGCCGAGCCCGTGCTCAGTCGCAGCGGCCGCAAGATCAAGCCGAAACGGTTCGCCGACGCGGACGAGAGCAAGAAGGACAAGGCGGACAAGACGGACAAGCCGGACAAGTTCGACAAGATCAAGTCGCCAGCGGCCGGCCGCCGGTCGCTGCCCGCCGCTGCTACTCAGGTGAGTGTCCGCGCCGCCAGCAGCAGCGCCGCCCCTGCTCTCAGGTGAGAGTCTGCAGCGCGCTGTCTGCACTGCCAGCAGCAGCACCGCCACGAGAGGTGCCGCCTACAGCAGGGTGGCGCCTCAGCAGCTGTCTTCAGACCATCTACAGTGTCTGAATGTGACGCTCACCGCTTGGCTAGACAGGGTGCTTGTTTCGCGACAGCAAAATCGACGGAGAACACCTTTGACCAGACCGTTGTTGCGAAAAACTGCTGTATTTTGCCAGGCTCGTTGGTGCGCGGAAAGGCTATGTCTGAGTTGTTGCCACTGGGCTCCTGATCGACCGATGCGATTCCAGTGTCGGTCCTGAGTCCTGACGGGGAGCACGGCCCGTCTACAGCCCCGTCTGACGTCTGCTGCTGTCCTCCCAGCCCCGTCTGACGTCTGCTGCTGTCCTCCCAGCCCCGTCCTGATGTCTGCTGACTTGTACCTCCCAGCCCCGTTCGTTGACTACTGCTTGCTGTCCATCCCAGCCTCCGGTCTGTACGTCTGCTGCTGTCCCTCCCAGCCCCGTTGACGTCCTGCTTGCTAGTCCTCCCAGCCCCGTCTGACGTATGTCTGCTGCTGTGCCTCCTCAGCCCCGTCTGACGTGCTGCGTGCGTCCTCCCAGGGCCCCGATTCTGACGCCTGCTGCTGTTCTGCCCAGCCCCGTCCTGATGTCTACTGCTGTCCTCCCGCCCCGTTCTTGATGATCTGGTGCTGTCGCTTCCCAGCCCGTCTTACGTCTGTCTGTCCTCCCAGCCCGCGTCTGATGTCTACTGGCTGTCCTCCCAGCCCCGTTCTGACGTCTGCTTTGCTGTCCTTCCCAGCCCCGGCTGACGTCTGCTGCCTGTCCTCCCTAGCCCCGTCTGACGTCGTGCTGTCTGTCCTCCCAGCGCCCGTCTGACGCCTGCTGCTTGTCCCCTCCCAAGCCCCGTCTTTGAATGTTTAATCTGCTTGTCCTCCCAGCCCGTCTTGACGCCTGCTGCTGTCCCCTCCCAGCCCGCGTCTGATGGCCTGCCTGCCTGTCCTCCCAGCCCCGTTCCTGCACAGTCTGCGTGCTGTCCTCCCAGGCCCCGTCTGAATGTCTTACTGCTGATCCTCCCAGCCCCGTACTTGACGTCTGTCTGCTGTCCTCCCAGCCCCGTCTGACGTCTGCTGCTGTCCTCCCAGCCCCGTCTGATGTCTGCTGCTGTCCTCCCAGCCCCGTCTGATGTCTGCTGCTGTCCTCCCAGCCCCGTCTGACGCCTGCAGGCTGCTGTCCTCCCAGCCCCGTCTGACGCCTGCTGCTGTCCTCCCAGCCCCGTCTGATGTCTGCTGCTGTCCTCCCAGCCCCGTCTGACGTCTGCTGCTGTCCTCCCAGCCCCGTCTGACGTCTGCTGTCCCTCCCAGGCCCCCGTTCTGATGGTACTGCCTGCTCCCTCCCAGCCCGCGTCTGATGTCTGCTGCTGTCCTCCCAGCCCCGTCTGACGCTGCCTGCGTCTCCCAGCCCCAGATCTGACGTCTGCTGCTGTCCTCCCAGCCCCGTCTGACGTCTGCTGCTGTCCTCCCAGCCCCGTCTGACGTCTGTTGCTGTCCTCCCAGCCCCGTCTGATGTCTGCTGCTGTCCTCCCAGCCCCGTCTGACGTCTGCTGCTGTCCTCCCAGCCCCGTCTGATGTCTGCTGCTGTCCTCCCAGCCCGTCTGACGTTTGCTGCTGTCCTCCCAGCACCGCGTTCTGATGAAAGTCTGCTGCTGTCACTCCAAGCCCCGCATCTGACGTCTGCTGCTGTCCTCCCCAGCCCCAGTCTTTGAACGTCTGTTGCTTTGTCCTCGCCAGGCCCCGGTCTGATGTCTGACTGTGTCCCCTCCCCCAGCCCCGTCCTGACGTCTGCTGGCTGTCCTCCCCAGCCCCGTCTGATGTCTGCTGCTGTCCTCCCAGCCCCGTGCTCTGACGTCTGGCTTGCTGTCCTCCCAGCCCGTCTGATGTCTGCTGCTGTCCTCCCAGCCCCGTCTGACGTCTGCTGCTGTCCTCCCAGCCCCGTCTGATGTCTGCTGCTGAGTGCTGTCCTCCCGGCCCCGTCTGATGTCTGTTACTGTCCTCCCAGCCGTCCGCCGGGGAGGACGCGCTGGAGCCGGTCACAAAGCAGGAGGAGGAAGAGGAAGATCCTATCGTGGAGGAGGAGGAAGATGATCCTCTTGAGGAGGATGATGATGATGAGGAGGAGGAGGAGGCGGCTCTGCCGATGGAGGTGGCGGAGGGCGGAGCCGGTGACGGACCCCGGGAGGAGGCTGCCCAGCCTTCCGATGACCAGGGTGAGGCCGCCACTGTGGCTGATTTGACAGCCGCAAGCTGCTGACTCTGCTCTAGATATCCCTATCATAAGTGTGTGGTCGTTTTTTGATAGCTGTGATATCTTGTGTGTCGTAACACGACAGTTTGCTCCAACAATGGGGGATGTTGTAATAGGAGACGCCGCTGACTTTGCACGGACACCGGCTGGCCTCGGCAGGGTGTTCCAGTTCCAGCGCATGACGGCTGAGCAGCGGTAGGATGGTGTGCTCTACGTGTGTTCTCGACGTGTGTGGGGCAGCGGTGGACTGACCTGTCTGTGCCCCGGCAGCTGTCGATCCGGATCGACGCGATGTGCGCTACAAGCCGTACCCGGCGCACGAGACGGAGGACATTGTGCGCGTGGCCGACTCGGCTTCGGTCCAGCAGGGCGAAGATGGCAGAAAGGTGATGTACGTGAAGGCCAAGTGCGGCGAGATGCTGGAGGTGGACATCTCCGACAAGGAGCGGCCCAAGGAGTTCAAGGTGAGGGCTGTAGGGCGTGCAGTGGGACGCCTGCGTGTGGACTAAGCTGGGAAGGGCACGCCTGGTTCTCTCGCGTGTGAGCAGGGCTGTTTGCTCTCACGGCGGACGTGTGCTTACCGCTTACAGTGCGTTCGGCTGCCATATATTGTGTCCTCGTATTAACGCAGAGCTTAAGAGCGACTGCTAAATGTCTTATTAAATGACATGGGTATACATTGTTCAATACATTATAGGCGTGCATCATGTAATAACGGTGTTGTTTTGCATTGCTTTATCGGAAAAACGCCGTGCGACCCAACGTTTTCGTTATACGTTAGTTTAAATCTCGCCTCTATCCCAGCCGGTACGGGAAAGCATGATGACACACGTACAATCAATTGGGCGCAAAGTGACCTTAGCAGTCGACGCGCCCTAAAGCCCCAATAAACAAACAAAACACGTACAATCAAATGCCAAAAACTCCGACCCTGTCCCTCTAACCTGTCGACCTGCCTATCCCTCCCTCAGTCGGAGAAGGCCCGCATCATGTGGGACACGGCCACTGCCATCAACCTGAGCCGGCTGCGCCACCAGCTGGAGCAGGGCGAGTACATCCCCGACCGGCTCCGCGAGAAGCTGCTGGCGCGCGCCGACGTCGCTGACGATTACAAGGAGAAGCTGAAGAGCGCCAGTCGCGCCGAGATGCGCAAGAGCAAACTTTGGTCAGTCGGCTGCCGCGGAGCGGAGTATTGGGGTGGGTTGAGCTAGTGAAGCGCCCGGCTGATTTCCTGGGCCGGGGAGGGGGGGGGGGCATTTTCTCCGAATCTGGTCGGTGGCTGTGCTGGGAAACATTGTGCATGTCACTTTCAGCTGCGTGTTTTCCGACGGTGCCGTGGTTCACAGTGACTGGAGCGGGCTGTGGTTTGCCGGCAGGTGGCTGAGGGATGAGGCCCGGCTGATCGAGATGGATTACCACATCAAGCTGAATCTCATCGTCGACGAACAGAACCACGACAAGTGCATCGAGGTGTTCAAAGAGCTGGCGGTGGTGAGTGGCACGTGGTTGGAGGAGCGGGGAGGGAGCTGGTGTGTGTGGTGAGTGCTGTGGAGGGAGCTGGTGGCGGTGGCACGTGCTGTGGGGTAGCGGGGAGGGAGCTGGTGTTTGCTGGGTGACGGTACAGGGTCGCCGCTTCACTGCACTCGAACAGCCGGCACTGCGAACCTCCCCGACTGTACTGAACTACTGACTGTCATTCAGCGAAGATAATAGCCAGTTACGAGGACAACCTATACGAGTCGTTACATAGAGCACGGCTGGTCTGTCCTGGACTGACTTTCCGGTAATGCATCGCGACCTGACCTGATATGATCTTGTCTGACCCGACCGCCCTCCGTCGCCGCAGATGAACATGGCGCCGCTGATGCTGAAGAAGAACCCAGAGATCGTGGAGACGGTTCGCAAATGTCGCAAGTACACCGGCTCTGCCGAGATCCGAGAACTGGCCGACAAGTGCTACCAGCGGTTCAAGGTGAGCAGCGAGGGGCGAACCGCCGGCCGGCCGGCCGCACCGCGCTGTGTTAGAACAGGGTGCCCTGTAGAGGGTATGGTGATTTGTTGAGGGCAGGGTGATGTGTAGAGGACAGGGTAGGGTGATTTGTAGAGGCAGGGCAGGGTGATGTGTAGAGGGCAGGGCAGGGTGATCTGTAGAGGGGAGGGCAGAGTGATGTGTAGAGGGCAGGGGAGAGGCAGGACAGGGTGATGTGTAGAGGGCAGGACAGGGTGATGTGTAGAGGGCAGGGCAGGGTGATATTGTGTAGAGGACAGGACAGGGTGATGTGTAGATGGACATGGACAGGGTGATGTGTAGAGGGCAGGGCAGTGTGATGTGTAGAGGGCAGGGCAGGGTGATGTAGAGGACATGACAGGGTGATGTGTAGAGGGAGGGCAGGGTGATGTGTAGAGGGCAGTACAGGGTGATGTGTAGAGGGCAGGGCAGGGTGATGTGTAGAGGGCAGGGCAGGGTGATGTGTAGAGGGCAGGGCAGGGTGATCTGTTGAGCAGGCCCAGGTGATGTGTTAGAGGACAGGGCAGGGTTGATCTGTAGAGGCAGGGGCAGGTGATCTGTAGAGGGCAGGCAGCGGTTGATGTGTATGAGGGACAGGCAGGGTGAGTGTAAGGGCAGCGGCAGAGGTGATTGTGTAGAGGACAGGGCAGGGTATGTGGTAGAGGACGGGCAGCGAGGTGATGTGTAGAGACAGGGCAGGGTGATCTGTAGAGGCAGGCAGGGTGATCTGTTAGAGGTCAGGGCAGGGTGATGTGTATGGAGGCAGGCAGGGTGATGTGCTAGAGGCAGGCAGGGTGATGTGTAGAGGTCAGGCAGGGTGATGTGTTAGAGGGCAGGCCAGAGGTGAATCTTGTAGAGGGCAGGGCAGCAAGGATAGCTCTGTACAAGAGGGCAGGGTGATCTGTAGAGGTCAGGGCAGGGTGATGTGCAGAGGGCAGGGATGTGTGATGTGTAGAGGGCAGGGCCAGCGGTGATTGTGAGAGGCAGGACAGGGTATGTGTAGAGGGCAGGGCAGGGTGATGTGTAGAGGGAAGGGCAGGGTGATGTGTAGAGGGCAGGGCAGGGTGATGTGTAAGGGCAGGGCAGCGGTGATGATGTAGAGGACAAGGGCAGGGTATCGTAGAGCAGGGGAGGGTGATCTGTAGAGGCAGGGGCAGGCAGGTATGTGTAGAGGCAGGGCAGGTGATGTGTAGAGGACAGGGCAGGGTGATGTGTTAGAGGACAGGACAGTGGTGTGTAGGAGGGCAAGGGAGGGTGCATGTGGTATGGAGGGACAGGGCAGGGATGTGTACGAGGGCAGGCAGGGTGATGTGTAGGGGACAGGGCAGAGGTGATGTGTGTAGAGGGGGCAGGGCAGGGTGATGGTGTAGAGGACAGGCAGGGGTGATGTGTAGAGGGGCGCAGCAGGGTGATGTGTTAGAGGGCAGGACAGTGTGATGTGTAGAGGCAGCGACAGGGTGAAAAATGTGTAGAGGGAAGGGCAGGTGATGTGTACAGAGGCAGGGCAGCGTGATGTGTAGAGGACGGGGCAGGGTGATGTGTAGAGGGGCAGGGCAGGATGATGTGTAGAGTGGCAAGGTGATGTGTAGAAGGGCAGGACAGATTTGATGGTTAGAGGGCAGGGCAGGGTGATGTGTTAGAGGGCAGGACAGGGGTGATTGTGTAGATGCAGGGCAGGGTGATGGTGTAGAGGGCAGGGCAGGTGATGTGTTAGAGGGCAGGACAGGGTGATGTGTAGAGGACAGGCAGGGTGATGTGTAGGATTGGCAGGCGCAGGGGTGATGTGTAGAGGGCAGGGCAGGCGGTGATGTGAGAGGACAGGCAGGTGATGAGAGGACAGGCAGGGTGGATGTTGTAGGAGGGCAGACGCTGTGTGTGTAGAGGGCAGGGCAGGATGATGTGTAGAGGGCAGGGCAGGCCGTGATGTGTAGAGGGCAGGGTGATGTGTAGAGGCAGGACAGAGACGTTCGACAACAGGAATGTCTATTGTTTTAAAATGTCGCCCAGTAATCAAATTGAAAGATCATGTTTCTCAGATTATTTTATTATATACAAATGAAAATAATAACATAGACCAATAATACAAGTAAATTACATTTTATTCAAGTTACACTTCAGTGAGTCATTGCTGCCATGATCCTACGCCTCGTCGCCTCCAAACAACAGTGACGTGTCTCTCCGTATTAGTGTAAGCAGATCTAATCAGGGTCTACGAAGTCGGTTCCGGTTCAAGGTAACTCTTGACCTACCGCCTCTGATACGTCTGCACCGACTCAATTGATTTGACTCCAAAGATATCAAATCCTATCCATCATTAGCGGCAGCTTTCTTTCAACGAGCCGCAAGGTAGAAGTGGAGTAGCAGACGCAAAAATTTTGCCGTTTTAAATGTGATCTATCTAACCCTCGTTCTCGCAGGCAGGAGGTCATTTGTACGTCCCCCTCTAAGAGTTTTTAAAAAAACAAGAAAAACGGTGCGTGCGCCAGCCGCGGTCCAAATTGATTACAGCTATGAGGGGCATCAAGAGTCTACTAACATTGTGAAAGTTTTTATCTCGAGTCATCTCAGGTCAGGATCATAGGCAGTTGGTGATGTGTACGAGGGCAGCGCCAGGGGTGATGTGTAGGTGATGGGCCTCTGGCGCAGGTTCAAGTGACGGTGATGTGTAGAGGGGCAGGGTGTATGTGTACGAGGGGCACGTGCATGTGTAGCAGGGGGACTTTCGAACAAAAAATGTTTTCAGGTTGCTCGGGGTGATGTCCTAGATAAGGAAAGCGGGCGTCAGAGGTACGTTGTGGTCGGGATATTTTGACACTGCAGGGTGATGTGTAGAGGGACAGGGTAGGGTGATGTGTAGAGGGCATGTTCGTGGACATTGAAGTCATAAACACCTACGAGTGATATTGCTTCTAAGCGAAGGGCAGTGGCAGTGTCGTATTTCTTTGGCATCGGGTGGATCGGTGATGTTAGAGGACAGGGAGATGGAGAGGGTTCGAATGTGTAGAGAGGGGGCAGTAATTGTTGCTCTGGATGTTGTACGACGGGTCAGGGCATCCGTGTAGATGTTAGTTAGAAGGGTGTAAGTTGGGTTGAATTGCTGATGTAAAGAGGACAGTGACAGGCATAGGCTTTTCAAATCTCATAGTATGAGTGAATGTTGTTAGAGGGATGCTCAGTGCGGAGAGGCGGGCCAATGGAAAGGTTTTGATCAGATTTTGCAGAATGGTCAATTACCGTCTATGGCGTAGGCCCAGAATGCATAGGTCGTCATAGATGTGCGTCTTATGAAGTGTCAGGGATGGGAGCCGTCGGCAGGGGCATGCCCCGGTGGTGGCTCACCCATCCACCTGAGAATTCGGGCCCACATGTGCGAGTCCAGCACGTCCACTCTCGTATGAACTTCTACTTATTGGAGTGAGTGCAGTGGAAGAGGTGAGTGCCGATGCCGTGACGGGAAGTGGCCGGGGGGTCATATGGCAATGCCATGTGTGTAGATCTATGATATGTACGCGGCGTGCAAGAGCGGCCATATAGGCTTGAGTGGTTGATTCAGACAGGGAACCAGAGCATGTACGCGCATGAGCCGGTGTTATGAGTTGGTTAAAAGAAGCACCGCGGTAGCGGCAAGATCTGCGAAGCAGCTCACTGTGTGGATGTGTGTATCGCTCTGGCGTCTCAGAGAAGAACGCTGACAAGCACCGAGTGCGGCGACACGTGTAAGGGGGGTGAGTCATGTAGATTTCCGGTGCACTGATAGCTACCGGCGCGCTCCCCGAGTGAGGGCTCATCACAACTAACACAGCGCAAGGTGAGTTGTAGGGCTCGACAGAAAGCGGCAGAAAGGCAGACGGCGGTGATTGTGTGATAAGCTTGAGTTAGGCCAAGAGCTCGCGTGCGTAGCGGATGATGTGTAGAGGACAGCTTGGAGTCAGTTCAGTTTTTTTTCCTTGTGTGTAGTGTGGTACAGGACATGGGGCAGGGGTTTATGTTGTTTGAGGATCCCCAGTGCGTCTATGTTTTCCCTTGGAATCAGGTCACAATTGAGGTCACCAGTGTGATGTGTCACCAAAGGGTACCATATAAGATTCGCCAGGTGTGTATAGGACTTGTGTATGTGTGAATTCTGTGAGTGTCGCGACAAAGCCCGGTTGATGTCGTAATTAGTGGTCCCAGGACACAGACTGTGATATGGTATAGCTTGATAGAGGAAGGGCAACAAGGTTCAAAGGGCAATGCGCGATAGCTATTGAAATTTGCCATCGCATGTATGTCCTCCAAAATTTTGATCTCAGAATCAAATAAGTTCAGGGCTCAGAGGTCATGAAAGAAGGTCAAAAGGTAATAGTTGACCTGCATTATTGTAGCCGAGAGAGACAAGAGCAGTTTTCAGGGAAATAGCATGTCACCTAAGAAGAGTAAAGGTGAATAGTCAATGTTTGTGCAGGACAGCGACATCGTGTTGGTGGTCTCGAATAGTAGTATGAAATGGGCCATGTGATCGAGATGTTATAATGCACGGTTAGAGGACCAGGGGCAGCGCGCTGATGTGTAGGAGGCGATGTATGGAAGCGATGCAAATGTGTCGCAAAATGTAGTTTGACCGAAGGTACCAAAGGTGCACAGCTTGATGTGATACGACGAGAGGCAGGCAGGTCATGTTGGGATAGATAGATATATAGAGATGAGCGGGCAGAGACAGGCGGCCTAGACGGAACGAACACAGGATGTTAGTGTGGTATCGAGGGACAGGGCTAGATCGCCGAGTGGTATTGTAGGTCAGAGGAGTTCGTTGGCCTACAGATCATTGCTGATGACCTCAGGAGATGGAATGCTCGTCTAGGAGTGACCCTGGAAAGTAATCGTGATGTGTTGATAAAGTAAAGGCGAAGGATTCAGAAGCAACAATTGGATGATCGCCTGTTATGGCAAGTGGTCAAGAAATGAGCTAAAAATAAGCATGATTCGCTATAGTAGATAGGTAGTGAGGGTCCCGTGAGTGACGTAGTCAATTTGTACTGGTGACTTTACGTGGACACCTAGGAAAGAGCATAGATCTCGTCGTGAGCTCGTAATTTTCCATTCGTCGGTACTCTAATAGATGTGTCGTTTCACAGAAGATGTTGTAGGTCGAGTGGAGAAATCGAACAGGGCGTAAGAGACCGTTCCGGCACGGATGACGAAAAAATTCCCGAAGATATAAACGAAGTATGTACTTTGGGTACTGACGTATTTAGCTCAGATCTGAGCCATTCCTGGTCGGAAAGTTTGCGTAGAACGAGTAGGAAAGAAAAATGCAGACTCTCGCGCTAATTGGCGAGAAAGCGCGCTGCGAACGGCAAACAGGTTGTCGTAGTAGGGTGCGAGCGACATACCGTCGTACTGATTAGAGATACCATAGTGACCCTGAATCGAGATGACCGGTCCCCTCGTCCAGAAAAGGATACTAACATTACCGTCTAATCCAGACAGAGCCGACACTTTTGTAGTGTTGCCTTGTCCCGTGTTAATGTTGATTGCCGCGACAGCGCGAGGAGGAGGGAGTGTTACGCTTAGAGAGTTTTGGCGGTGCGCTGCGCGCCGCCGGCCGCCTCTGGTGTCTCGCTCTATCCTCTCTGTGAGGAAGAAGACTGTCGAGAAGCGCGTGGCGGGCGCGGAAGAAGTTCCAAAGCTCCCCCCTTGGCTCAGTGCGCGCGGTTAGTAGTGCAGGCTGCAGTCTGGCGCCGAGGCTGGACCCGGCCTGGACATTTTCAAATGCTCACTTCTAGATGACGACCTAATCAGTATTCCGACCTATAGCGCATGCAAGAGATTGACATAACTAACCTACTCAGTCTTCCTAGATAAATACAGTTTGTAACAGTG
Organism: Semibalanus balanoides; assembly: GCA_014673585.1. Taxonomy (NCBI): domain Eukaryota; kingdom Metazoa; phylum Arthropoda; class Thecostraca; order Balanomorpha; family Balanidae; genus Semibalanus; species Semibalanus balanoides. The sequence goes on from VOPJ01005570.1 coordinate 14,741, forward strand.
GCGCTCAAGAATGAGCTATGTAGGTCACTCTCTAAGCTCCTAGTATCTCTGTTTTTGTCTGGGCAGGCGCGCAGAGAAAAAACCATTCTAATTTTCGGCCTTAGAAGGGGCTCCTCTAGAAGTTCTATTGATGGGAAAACACTTATGTTGTGCTCGAGACAACGGTGGCCGCAAATTTAAGGCAGAGCAACATGTCTATCTGCCAGGTACCAACACCGGCCGCGTCGCCTGCTGCAGAGCACGTGCCTGCAGTGAAGCATAGGCGAGTTTGAGGAAATGTTGTCGATGAACACGAGACCAGCTAACTGGCAGACTACACGCGGCTCGCCTGCTGCGGCACGTGCCTGCAGTGAAGCTGGGCGGCAGGCGTGGAACAGTAACGGAAACGGGCTTTTGGTGCTTCTTAGAAAATTATTTATGCTATATGCAGAAAAGTAGCACGCAAGTGCACATAAATTCGTTTGTTGAAGGCCATGGAATTTTACATAGTCTCGCAAGGTTAGACGTAGTGCTGTAACGCGTTTTCCACGGTATGAATGCTATTGGTAATTGTGTGACCGAACGTTTTCCTCTGTTCTGCGGCAGCTGCTGTGTCACATGTTGCCGTGTGTCACCTTCCATCCACCTGGAAATCACGGCTGGCGACGTGGCCAGTTTCTCTGACCGTGTGTGTGTGTGTGTGTGTTCTCGCCTCGACAGTCCAGCGGCCTGGCGAGGCGAGCAGCGACTCCGAGGACGAGAGCTGGCCGCCGGCGCCGCCCAAGACGAACGGTACCACCGACTCTGAGCGGCCGGACAAGGCGCAGTCGGAGACGGACAAGACGGCGACCGACACCCCCGCCGCCGGACAGGACAAGTCAGCGCCCGCCACAGGTCAGTTACCACATCCCCGCCGCTGGACAGGACAAGTCAGCGCCCGCCACAGGTTAGTTACCACCCCTCCGCCGCCGGACAGGACAAGTCAGCGCCCGCCACAGGTTAGTTACCACCCCTCCGCCGCCGGACAGGATAAGTCAGCGTCCGCCACAGGCAGGGTTGGCAGGGCTGGCAACAAGTTTGTTTTGCCACTGGTTTTTACCGGTTAAAACCGGCTGGCAAAAAAACCCTGGTGGCAAAAAATGGCAAAAGGTGGCAAAAAAACGATCGATGAAAAACTGAACCAAAACAATCGCGATGGGCCAAATACGGTTTATTTTGTTTCTTTGCGAGTTATTTTGGAAAATAGCAGTGCTTTTCACAATACATGTGTTTAAATGACAGCAGACGCAATAATAACCATGCTGATACAAGTTGCCTACTCTTCACCCAGGTACCCAACCCAGCTGCTCTGCTATCTTCCCATCATAACTGTTAACCCGCGCGTTACTGGGGTATATTCTGTAACGCGACTTACTGGGGGGGGGGGCTATTCTACAGCCCCCCCTCTATCTCCGAACTACTGACGATTTAAAAAGTTTCGAACGGCCAATTCGATTTTACCACCTATAATTTATCCGAGACGCGAACCTAATATTGTTATCCTCAGGGTCACCGATGAACGTCACAGGTCACGTCAAGAAATTAAAACTGTTTGACGTGCCATCAGGTCCGGTGGTCGCATTGTCCGGCAAAATACATATTAAATTCAATATAAGTTGGTGAATCGGTATGATTCGTGCATCTGACACTTTAGATTAGCATTCCTAAGCTAATTTAACCTGTAGGGTCAGGTCCGGTCTATGCCGAAAGGTCACGAGTCAACCTAGGTTACCGGTCGATTAAGGAAGTTGTACACATGTTTGGGTTCGTTTATCGACTTAGACAGCGAAAAGGTGCCTTAGAACATGGTTTATTTCCATACAAATGAGACAAGAAAAAAAAACGGGGCAAATTGCAATTCTTTATGTTATTGCTATAACAGTAAGGTGGTCTAATTTGTCCTTTGAAAGGTTGTAAACTCAAGTCATTTTGCCAAGAAGGTGTCATTCAACCGTGCTCCACCAACAAATTCATTGGCGCTCATCTGGCAATGGACTAGTTGCAGGTTAATAACCCTGTTCTTTTATCGTATTTGAGTTGACCGCATTAATCTACGAATTTAACACCATATATTATATAGATAAGTACATTTAATATAAATTTCCCTGAATTATCACGGATTTTAAATAATTAAGTATAATTTTACGTAATTTACAATTCTGCTCTGTCTGCATTGGCCGTGACCGACGAAGTTTAGCATAGTTCAGGGGCGCAATGATACCTGAGATATGTTTTTAACGCTTCCTTGCGCGTTTGACACATTGAATTTGTCAAAATAGACGCGTTCAACGCAACAGTCTCCTGCATCCATGTTAATCGCGTGGAATATCAAAAGCACTTGATATGGCGAATTAATCCGGTGTCGCTATTTTAAATTTCATAGCAACTTAACTGAAACACACAAACTAAAATTGTGGAATTCTAAGCCCTTTGACCAAAAATCAATAATCCTTGAACGGCAACCCTCAAAGTCATTTTACGGATTGCTACAGCCAAACGGAATCGATCTAAGCCGAATGATCTAGATCTCTCTTCTTCATACACGCTCTGAATTCGACACGGACACTATTTTCAAGACAGCATTGAGGGCACGGTCGCATTTTGAAGTAGTTTTCTGGGGCAGTGTTTCAGTGAGGGCAGCATCTGTGATTTTGAGCCCACTGAACAGGCTTCCTGTGGAGGTAAATAATACGAGTAATAGGTGTTTAAGAGAATCTCCAGACCAGGAAGCAACTAAAGACAGCCCGTGGGAAACTGCGTGCGGACCATCCTGCGGCAGGTAGCCGTAAAGCAGCTTGAGTCGAGCCTTAGAAGAGATAGGAAGGGGCAGAGCTGTGGCTCAGCCCCAAACGGAGCCCTAACTTCTCGCAAACATGTGCTCTAGAGCAGGATTAAAATACGCTTTGTGTTGTGAACTACACAGAATAAACGCCATGCCATTTCTGAGTAGTGTCTAGGTGTGAACAGTAAGTCATAGGAAAGCGTTTAACCATTATATTTCACGGAAATTTTTGAAAATAACATGTTTTCCTAGGGATGCGCAATATTTTGCTAATACCCGTCACTACATTCAAGTGCTTTTACTAAATAATTAAACTTTCTACATCAATATCCCTCTCTGATATTGCTCTGTATGCAAAATTATGTGGTAACAACGTCGATGAATCAGCACATCTTGATTCCACTTATCTTTGCACACTATTCACAAGACAGACCTGCACAACTAGTCTCGTTTCCTGATATTCCGTTTTAAAATTCGAACTTTTGCTCTTGACAAATAAAAAAAGCTGGTTCTAATGGATTATATGCAGAGATATTATAGGGATTGTCGCAAATTTAAAAAAATCCGAGAATAGCAGTTATTGATAGCCAACTTAATTACCTGTCGTTTGATGTATGACAATTGAGTATTATCGCAAACTACTTATTGACAGTGTTTGCACAGCAAACTAATTTGTGTATCTAATCCAAAAACGCAGAACATGCGTCCATCTGACGTCATATTCCGGTTGTCTATATAGTTTTATCTCTTTTTGCATCTAGCAGGAATTTTTCAAATTGAAATTGCCCTGTCGGACAAGTATAATCAAAACCTATCTGAAGTTTTGTTACGATACCGATCGTTGGCTCTTTTAGGAGATATGACTAATAAAATAACGGTGGGTGGCTATATAATAGTCCAGCCAGTTAACTGGGGGTGACAGTCAGCCTGTTTCTTTCTTTAACACAAAACTAGTAGTAGGTCTCCTTGTTGCGAACCAGACTTGGAGAGTTACGAGCGAGAAGCGAAGGCGCGGAGCGAGTCCTCATTGAATAGCCGCGGATCTTTTCTCACATATAAGCGGCGACCCGGCCGGGCCCCGGCCGGCCCGGCCGGCCGGGCCAACCGCGACGCTGGTCAAAGCTTTATCTTTGGAACCGATCCGATTGACAAGCGGTCTTCGCCATATATAAGCCCCATGCAATGACATTATGAATTATTATACATGTTTTTTTCTTCATGTGATAGGTCAGCACGGCGCGTGACACGTGCCGCGTCAGGGGTGTCATAAAGTATTATCCTGCTGTAGCTGAGAAACGGCTTAACCTATTAAGCTAAAATTTTGTGTGAGGCTGGAGACCACACCACTGGCAATGTTCAAGGTAAAATCTGGGTCACACACTGCACGTGCGCTGTGCACCCCTGTTCCGTCCACAAAAAATACTTCCAAACATCGTTGCAATACGGACCTATATCTCGGCACAAAAGTGCAAGACACGGGTCAAACACCAGATGCGTAGCAGAAACGATCCGCCCGGCGTATGCCACTATTGTCGATTACGGGCGTGGTTCGTGGGCAAAGTTACTGGCTATACAAGCGCAATGATAGTTTTTTGACGTCTTCACATTTAAATCAGTGCCTCGCACCTCCTGGGACATGAAGCGTAAAACAAACACCAATGTGTAGACAATGTAACTGTCTCTAAAATGCATTAAAAAATTTAGGTTTGCATGCAGTACTTCACTGTTAAAATCTGTCTGTAATATTTTTATTGACGATTTTATATATTTCCTTAATTACACCGCCGTAGCTTCAAAACAAAGGGTGCTAAACGATAAAATGATGCAGCTGTTAAAGCGCAATCAAATCCATCTAATACCCACCCAAAATGAATTTTGCCTACAAACTGAAGCCTTATAATTGCAAATTTAAAATACGCTTCAAAACCTATTTAGTTTAAAGTATGATTTAGTTCGGATCTATTTCGCGACGGCAAAAACAACACAGCGAAGTATAGGAATCAATGGCATGCCTTTCGTGCACAGACGATCCTCCGTAGCCGGGTGATAAGCTTGACGCGGATTTATTTCGGACTCGCTCGTCAACTTACGCCGTTAGGCGGTCTTACTGGTTTTATATATTCGTGGGGCTAGAATATATTTGTCCATCCATGCGTTTGACCCCCCCCCACAAGAAACCCACACGCACACAACATACACACATACACACATACACAACTACACACACTACAGGACATAACACATACACACATACACACATACACACTTAACACTCACACATACACACAATACCACTACACACATCACACATCAACTAACACCATACACAGTACACACATACACACCTACACACATTACACACATAACACACAATACCACACACATAGCACGCATACACATCAAACATACCATCATACACATACTCATCACACATTTCAGCACACATTACACACACACACACACACACAACCACACACACCCACACACAACACACACACACAACACACACACCCACACACGCGACAGCGCACACACGCCAGCACTCGCACGCAATGCACGCACGCGACGCACGCAACGCACACCACCACGCACGCAGCACGCACGACACGCACGCACGCACTGCAAAGCACGCAAACGCAAGCTACGCCACGCACGCAGCACACGCCAAACGCTCGCACGCGAGCTACCGCACCGCACGCACGCACGCACAACACACACACACACACACACACACACACACACACACACACACACACACACACACACACACAAACCAATGAATGACAAATCCCTTGCTCAACCAGCATGGTCACTTGAACTAAGGCGTCACGTCAGCGCTGCCACCTACTGATGGTGATGTGGTGCTCAATGCACAGATACTACATTCTTTGCAAGCGTTACTCTCCAAAAAGAAACTCAGACTATTTTTGACTGTATAGTTTTACTGTCTTTCCATACTGTTCGTCGTGACCTTCCATAATATTACATATATATTTGTCTCAGCCAGCTCAGTTTAGGTAAAGCAGCACTCCTTGTCATATAGTATTGACGCCACATAGCCTAGTAGCTGTGGCGCTCTTAAACCCAAATCTCCATCATCATTGTCAGGCCAGTAAAAATAATTAGAGCTGTTCGACTAAGAAAGTCTTGTTAATGCAATAATTGCAGCCCCACAATTGTATCGCAATTAGTATTGCTTTTAAAATGGTTCAACAACATAAGAATATGCACTTCCCTCACAAACAGTTGTATGCAAAACCAATAAGCAGTTTTAGTTTTTGCCACTTCTTGTCGGTTTAAACCGGTTTAAACCGGCAAGTGGCCAAAACCCGTTTTTGCCGGCAAAAAGTCCAACCCTGGCCGCAGGTTGCTGTACCACACCCTCGTACAATCTGACCTCTTCTGTGAAGGTGGCACGCTGACAATATGCTCCATGTTTTTTATTACAATCGGTCTCGATGGACGTGAGACACCAAGCAAAGTAATTGCAGGTGTTTGGACTGAATCGGGGTCAAAGATCTCTACTTGTAGCCTTGGCACACTCCTTGGTTCACCCTTTTGCATATGTACTTGTATGTACAGCCGGTCTATTATGTATCTTCTCGTTTTTAGTTTCTAAAACTCATCTAATTTCACTTCTGTGTACATGAAGGGCTGATACAAATGAATATGTGGTACCTATCCAGACATGTTTCCTACAATCAGTCCTTCATGTACAGATAAGTGAAATTAGATGAGTTTTAGAAACTAAAAAAGGGAAGATACATAATAGACCGACTGTACATTTGAAAACAAACGACAATTTCCAGGGGTCTGCATTTTGTAACTGTGTGTCAATGCTTCCAAGGGCGGATCCAGGGGGCAAATGGGCCATGCCCCCCCCCAAAAAGGTCCTAAAACTATGTTTTGCCCCTCCCCCCCCCAACGGTCGGACCTACAGTTGTAAAAATTGTCTTTGCAGCAGTCAAAATACAGTCATCCACAGTGAAAGCTTGAAAATTTCGCGCCACTTCGCGGCATGACATGCACAACTGCTTAATTATACAAATTTGGAAATGGAAAAATGAATTCATAAAGTGTCTGGCAGTCTCCCCTTAGCGGTACCTATTTGCTAGCCCCAGGGCCCCGTTCCTTCATAAAATATTAACTTTCAAGTGGGCTACATGTTAAGCTTGCCTGCCGATTTCCGAAAAAGGTGACGCGAACGCTCGCAAAGACGCGGACATCGGCACCTGGAAGCTGCTTCAGCGGTGTCCAAGTTCCTGGACCAAAGAGCTAATAGTGTGACCTGGCCAGGACCATCTTCCCACGCCATTTTGTCCCAGGCTCCTCCAGATCCGCAGGGACCATTTATGTGCGGAAAGCCGTTCTGCCGTTTGCTGTTTTCAAACCATTTGCACTGTTACTAGCTGTTTGTTACAGTTCGGTACATATGCATACGGTTATTATTATCATAATATGTACCTACTATTGAGCGCTTACTGTCACCGGTCATCGTGATTTACTATCCGAAGAATATATACGTATTAAAAACTACCTTAATTTCAATATTTGTCATCATACCGAGATGTGCAACCGGGAATAGGGGTTATCTGAGTGTGGTTCCAATATTACAATTTCGTTTTCCGCTATCTAAAATTAAAAAATACGACATTTAGCGGCGTCACATCGGTCGTCATTGTCCTAACGAAGCCATCGCCATCGATGCGTCTTCGGTTCGTTGTAACGGTGAATTGAATGAATAGCATGTTAAGCTTGTTATTCTGTACTTGGCCAACCGCCTATGTTTCTGTGTTTTATCAGGCAAACCCGTAAAAATTTCGCGGCGCTAAATAACAAATACATACTTTAACATAAAGTCTACATTACAAGATGCTGCAAAGGCTTAAATACACGCAGAAAAATAGGGTACATTTCTCCACCATTTCAGCCCATCCCCTCACTCAAAAGTTATCGGGGACACCCCTGGGTACAGCTGACAATTGAAATAGTTTTGCTTAGTGTACTGTAAGGCAATATCGTCTGACATTGTTCCGGAACAATACAAACTGCAAGCTGACATCTTCTTTCCTTTTTCGATATCCAAAAAAGCAAAAAAACTTTAAAAAATCAAAATAAAAAATAAGTAGAAATCGTGTGGTTACAAAATTAAGTGGACCAAATCCGGGAAGAAATTCGAAATTGGGGATAGGTAAGATCTGCTAAAAACGGTTTGCCCTCCCCCAAAAAGCAAAAAAAAAAAACGGCGGGCTGGATCCGCCCTTGAATGCGCTGACCTTGATTTTGAACTCAAGCCAGCGCGGTCGAGCGTTAGTTTACCTCTATCGCGGGCCAGTCATGACCGGTCAGCAGCCACGCGGAGCCGCCTCTGGGGACCGCAGGTCGGACCGGGCCGCGTCCCCGCTGTCTGCTGCCGGGGCCCGGGGCGACTCTCCCGGCTGTGAGTCACGGCTGGGGACGTGCGCAGCTCCACCCTATCACTTCAGTGCCGGCCGCCGTCAATATTTACCGGCTGGCGGCGCGAGGTCAGCCGCCCGTCAGCCACCCGTCTCCAGCTGCGGTGGCCACGGCCGAAAATTCGGCCAAAACCTCACCCATAATTACAGAAACGGCTTAATATGAGTTACAGAAACAGAATACAGGAGGTAACAGCCCATCTGAAGGTTCCGAGGACACATGTCCGGAGGCTCTTAAATGATAAATACCTTGGTTACATGGTGTTTTCTGTAGCGTGGTTCAGTCAGCTGGACAGTGTCGATGATTGTATAGTACGTTTTGGTCGATGTTATCATGACGGTGGTCAGCTGGTGTAAACGGTGCCGCGTTCGGCGACACCGCGGCGGGTAAACACGGCCCAGTGCTGCTCACCGCTCACTGGCCAGCGGGCAGCGGGGGCCCTGCAGTGGCTGGACAGCGGGCAGCGGGGGCCCTGCGGCGGCTGGACAGCGGGCAGCGGGGGCCCTGCAGCAGCTGGCCAGCGGGCAGCAGGGGCCCTGCGGCGGCTGGACAGCGGGCAGCGGGGAGCCCTGCAGCAGCTAGCCAGCTGGCAGAGGGGCCCTGCAGTGGCTGGACAGCGGGCAGCGGGGGCCCTGCATCTGCTGGACAGCGGGCAGCGGGGGCCTGTAGTGGCTGGACAGCGGGCAGAGGGGCCCTGCAGCGGCTGGACAGCGACTGACAGTGACTCCCGGGTCGGCCACGCTCGGGGTCGGGAGCAGGATTCGGGGACACAGCACGGCCCGGTGGGCCCCAGCAGGTGCCACTGGGGGGCAGCTGGTGGGAGATCGCTATTCACCTAACATATGCCGGTAATAACATGTTAATTGGCGTTTGCGTTGGTCCTAATAATTTTTGGATTGGTCATGTATCGGAATTATTCCTTTTAGGTGCGTGCGTTCCGGAAGGACTACCGTGAACGGCAGACCGCTTGTAACCTTAATTTTCGACGATAACTTGTGAAGCAACCAACTGGCATGAACAAATTTATCGCAATGGATATTTCAGAACCTGCGCCAATTTGTGTGGTTAGGGTCGGTTAATGTCACGCGACAATTTAGGACACTTGCCTTTCACTCTTAATGTTGAGGCTGTGTTCTGACCGTCACATTCCCGGCGGGAATCCCTGGAATCCCCGGCGGGCATTTTACCCAACTGCAGTTTGGCAATGCACTCATATATTGGTATTCCTGTTAACTACTTTCCCCCCCTACCCATTAATAGGTAGGCAGGAGTGCCCTTCCATGCCCATGTCACCTGATTACGTTAAGTATCCAGAGAGTTTAAATAAGGATATGGATGTTCAGTCACATCTGGGGCGTGTTCTGACCGTCGATTCCCGCCGGGAATCAAGTGAATGTAGTGAATTTGGCGCGTTTGCTACAAATGTGCAGCAGAAAGGGGAAATGCCTTGACACGCAATAGCTGACGCTCGACGGGGATTCCAGGGATTCCCGCCGGTAATGTGACGGTCAGAACACAGCCTCAACCCGCGCCCCACTGGGCCTCTGCATTTCCCTCGCCCGACTGCCCCCCCCCTTCCCATCTAACTCTGCTCTATGGCACGAAAACCAAAAACAAAAAGCAATTGTTCGAACCGTTATCCAAAATCATTTCGAAACTATTTCAGATTTTTTTCGCTCACGTCAAAACTCTTAGGTCACCAGAGGTCATTAAAGAGTCAAATTGTTTCCAGTTTTGGTCATCGCCCAGAAACGCCGATTTGGTTTCGGAAACTAATGCTATCTAGAAAACAAACGATAAAAAAACATCGCTAGCCATTGCAATTTTGCAATCGAGCACCCATCGTTCTCAAAATTGACACTCAGGTCAAATTAGTTTAGGCCTTACTAGAGGTCCATTAAAGTCAAATAAAATGCTGATTTTTTGCACAAAAAAAAATCGCAGATATCTTCCCTATTAAAGTAAACGGCAATAATGTTTACCGTCATCGTGTTTGTCTCGTCAAGGCGCTTTTAGAATTTGTAAATTTTATCATGTTAGGTCAACTAAAAAAATCGTCTCGGGTCAAGGTCAATGGTGACTCAAGTAGGTCGATGTTGCATATCAGGAGATGTGTCCTTGACGAGACCAACACATTGGTGAAGAGTGCACTCTCTATCTGCATTAGTGTCCAGAGTTATTGACGAAAAGGGTTAGTGACCTCAGATGACCCATACAGGGTCACTGAGCAGAACCTGCAACTTGATCAATGCATAATATGCCAAACATGATAACATATATTCAGACTGGAAAATGGGACTCGATATCGGTCAAAAAAAGAAAACATTGAATATTTTCAATCGACTATATATGGGGAGGTGACAAGAAAATTAACCCCGAACCTCAAGGTCACCGATAAAGTAACAAAAATCCGAGATAACACATTTTGGTAGATACTGATGACATTAATGTAATCCTAAAGTTTTGATATCGATCCCTGAGAAAACTGTGGTCATGGCAGCGACCGGCAAACTTTTGGGAGGTGGGGTCATTTGAACCTGACTGGTGGGACCTGACCTAATCCGACACGAAACTTGAATTTTCGCAAAATGTGCGGAAAGGATCAATGATTAGTTATGCCAAATTTGGCGCGCCGCCGTTTTTTCGTTATCTCGATAAAACAGGAGGGGGTGTTCACCACCCCCCCCCCCAGTGGGGCGCGGATTAAACTCGCACAGATAATTACATTGGTGGGTGGAGACTATCGTGAAAGGGTGGAGCTAAGCTCTGACAGCTTAGCTCCGCTCTGGCTGATCTTGAACTGGCGCTGTCTGACCCGTGACCGGTCGGTTGCGAGTAGTGGGTGGAGTCAAGGGTGGAACTACAGAGCGACCAGACGTTAGTCTCTATCCGAGCTCGCATTATCTTTAACATTACGACTTACGAGTGAATGGAAAGTGTTATAAATTTTCGTTCGACACTAACCAACCATTAGAATACAAGATAGCGCAAGACTCTGAAACTTCCATTGCGAGAAAATCGTTCATGCCGGTTGATGCCTTCAAAAGTTATCGCCGAAAATGGTCCCAGGCGGTCTGCCTGCCGTTCTCAGGAGTGTACTGATGTGCTCAAAGCTACCTCTCAGTTGCCTTACATTATTACCCTACGTCCCCCGGCCGACTGTTGACTGACCTTCGTGTGTCTCTGCGACAGAAACTGGCTCCGGGGGCCCGCAGAAGGACGCCGCGGAGACAGCAGCTGGCGGAGACGCACCGCAGGAGGAGACCGCTGAGGAGACGCCCGACAAGCCGGAGACGGCGGCCGAGGAGGAGACGATGGAGACGGCCGCGGAGAAGCCGGCGGCGGAGACAGCTGAGAAGGGAGAGGCTGCGGCCGCTGATGATTCCTCCGCTAAGGTGAGCAGTGGGGAGGGGGCAGAGGCTCGGGGTGGTGAGCAGTGGGGGAGGGGCAGAGGCTCGGGGTGGTGAGCAGTGGGGGAGGGCAGAGCTCGGGTGGTGAGCAGTGGGGGAGGGGTGGTGAGCAGTGGGGGAGGGGCAGAGGCTCGGGTGGTGAGCCAGTGGGGGAGGGTGGGAGCAAGTGGGCGGGGGTGGGTGAGCAGTGGGGGGAGGGGCTCAGAGGCCTCGGGGTGGTGAGAGTGGGGAGGGCAGAGGCTCGGGGGTGGTGAGTAGTGGGAGGGGCAGAGGCTTTCGGGGTGGTGACAGTGGGGAGGGGCAGAGGCTCGGGGTGGTTGAGCAGTGGGGAGGGGCAGAGGCTCGGGGTGGTGAGCAGTGGGAGGGCAGAGGTCGGGTGGTGAGTAGTGGAGGGGCAGAAGGCTCGGTGGTGAGCAAGTGGGGAGGGGCAGAGGCTGCGGGGTGTGAGCAGTGGGGGAGGGGCAGAGGCTCGGGGTGGGAGCAGTGGGGAGGGCAGAAGACTCGGGTGGTGACAGTGGGAGGCAGAGGCTCCGGGGTGGTGAGCAGTGGGGGAGGGGCAGAGGCTCGGGTGGTGGCAGTGGGAGGCCAGAGGCCTCGGGTGGTGAGCAGTGGGGGAAGGGGCCAGAGGCTCGGGTGGTGAGCAGTGGGGGAGGGGTGGTGAGCATGGTGAGGGCAGAGGCTCGGAGGTGAGCAGTGGGGAGGGGCAAGAGGCCGGGTGGTGAGTAGTGGGGAGGGGCAGAGGCTCGGTGGTGAGCAGTGGGGAGGGGCAGAGGTCGGGTGGTGAGCAGTGGGGAGGGCAGAAGGCCTCGGGGTGGTGAGCAGTGGGAGGGCAGAGGCTCGGGGGTGTGAGTAGTGGGGGGCAGAGGCTCGGGTGGGTGAGCAGTGGGAGGGCAGAGGCTCGGGTTGGTGAAAGCAGTGGGGAGGGGCAGAGGTCGGGGTGGTGAGCAGTGGGAGGGGCATAGGCTTCGGGGTGGTGAGTGCAGTGGGGGAGGGCAGAGGCTCGGGGTGTGAGCGTGGGAGGGGCTAGAGGCCCGGTGGTGAGCAGTGCGGAGGGGCAGAGACTTCGGGGTGGTGAGCAGTGGGGAGGGCAGAGCTCGGGGTGGTGAGCAGTGGGAGGGCAGGAGGCTCGGGGTGTAAGCGAGCTGGGAGTCGCGTGGTGTGAGCAGTGGCTTTGTATGCCATACTGAGTGATGGCTGGAGGACTGGACCGGTGCTGCGCAGTGGCCGGAGTCAGTGGTCAGTTCAGGGAACAGTGGCTAACGAGGGCTGATGTTCTCGTTACGGGAGCACCAGCAATGCGCCCGGTACGGCCGGCCGAGTGATGCCATCAGGTGATACCTGAGTATGCCGTGCACTGGCGCACTGAACACGCTCCAACCATAGGTGTACGCTGAGGCAACACAGATGTCACGTGGTGAATTTGGAAAGAATGAAGTCATTCAATTAGCTGATATCCGTGTGGGTCGTGATTCTGGTTAATCGTCATGTCGCCAGTGGCTTTTCGAGCACGCGCCATTATCGTCCGAGCGTTATTTTCACGATCCGACTGGCGCCGGTTTGGTCATGGGACCTTTATACGGCCCCCCAGCACATTACATGCTTATTATCCAGCCGGTTCGAATGCCTCTGACCGTAATCTGCAAGTATGCGGTTTATTTTGTTGCATGCGGAATCAAAATGTGGTCAGGATATGCGATGTTAATATTCCCAGTTAACCACCAGTACACGGGCAATTATTTACGGTCGGTGTTTGACCAGCTCCACTTCTTCCATTGCCATTTATTTCCATTGTTTTTGCTGCAAAGGTCATTTCCTAACGTTAAGCCGGTAACTCACGTCGAATCCGAAGAGTTTGTGGCTTGCGACTGTTGTTTGCGACTGTTGATTGTGAGTTGTGACCATCCGGCCTGGATGGTGGCGCTGGACGTACAGTGCACTATGGGACGGATCGCCTTCAAAATGCCATTAAATTCGACAAATGAAACTTCAATTTTGAGGAAGATAGAGACAGTCTTCTGTGCAAAATTGACCCTCGCATCGAGTGGTAGTATTTGTTTTGGCGTTCAACTGTTGCTATGTGACACAAAATGTATTAAAGTCAGGATACGTCGCTCAAGCAGCGTGCGCGCTTGGAGTAGCCGAGTGAACTACCTAAACTTCATCATTCGTTTAGCGCAAAACTTATCCTCCTTTGTTGAAACTAAGCATACCAACGTAAACGTGGGGCTTTCAGCTTATTATACACCCTTAACCGAATTGCTAAACTATTTTTAAAGCATGTTCAAAGCACTTGAAATATCGCTTACAATACTGATTCATGGTATTTAATATTCTCATTTACATCTAAGCCTAAAAAAGTGCAGCTTGTCATCGCCAAGTTTTGGCCATGACTTATCACGGAAACATTATGCCAAAGCGTTGCAAAATAATTATTTTGCGTCTTTTTGCGTCTCTGTGAGATATGGTAGTTTGAAGTTAGCGTTTACCGGCCGGCTGGTGCGGCTAACACATGCAATGAGGCCGTTCCGTCTTAAGTTCGACACATCCAAGGCTATTGTGGGAGATTTTGGATTAGTTGAGTCGCAGTGGTTGCCATGCTAACGGTAACATGGTAACGCAGTGAACATGGTAACGCAGTGGTTACCATCGTAACCCATCCAAGGCTATCGCGAGAGAATGACCTTTCAATAGGTCACTGACTAAAAAATTAATCCTGTTCATCAAGAAGGGCCTAAGATTACATGATACTAAAATAATTGGATTGATACAATGGGTTAAACTATTGTTTTTCATTTTTCACCATATATTTATATTGGAAGGTTAGCATTTGACCTGACATCAGGTCATCAAATATTTAAATATCAACCCTGAAACTTTCAAAACATATTAATTTGGCAAGTTTTCTCTTACATATATTCCGGTTTTCTTGAAACGTCATGAAAAAAAATGTATAATGTTTGTGATGAAAAAAATAAGTTTTTTTCGAAATTCTCGGATTTCAAAATTCAAAATATTTGACAATTTCGAGATTGCCATCTGAAAGAACAATCAATTATCTACCGATGCCTGTTTTCGCTAACACTTCCCTTCAACACACAACTCTCCACGAGTGGCTTAACCATGCACAGATTTTGTGTCAAAACGGCCGAACACGCCCCCTAAAAACTGTCTTGGACCCCCTCCTAATGATTTGATTTGGGAAAAAAGTACACCATTGATGCGCAATGAAATGATAGGAAAAGTCAGCAAGTTTGAAGATTGTTGGTTGAGTTATGAATGAACTGTACGCAAAAAACCTTAAGGGGGCCGATCCCCCCCCCCCCCGACAGTAATAGGGTTAAACTGAATTAAAGAGGCATTTTGAAGGCGATCCGTCCCATCAGTGGTGTGTGACGTGTGGTATCCTGTGTGGCGCTGGTACTGCCGTGTCTTGGTGTGTGCTGTGTGGCGCTAGTATGTCTTATGTCGTGGTACTGCCGTGTGTCGTGTCGTGTGTGGCGCTGGTATGGTGCTGGTGTGTATACACTGTACGCTGTGTGGCCGTCTGCTGAGCGCTGCCGTCCTGTCGACAGGACGATGCGGAGGCGGAGGAAGCCGAGGACGCCGAGGACGAGCCGGCCGCCGACGACGAGTAACCGGCGGCGCTGCTGTCTTGCCGATCGAGGCGGGGACCTCGGCTGACGAGTAACCGGCAGCGCTGCCGTCTTGCCGATCGAGGCGGGGACGAGCCGGCCGCTGCCGCCGACGAGTAACCGGCAGCGCTGTCCGACCTCCGCCTGCCGCTGGCCGGACGCGCCCCTCACAAACGAGACCTGAGTTCTGCGGCCATGCTGGGCTGCCGGCGGCCGGGCGGTGGCGCGGCACCGACTCAAGCATGTGTTAGTGTGTGTGTATGTGGCGAACGGCGCGCGCCTGTGGCGGCGTGAGCGGGCCGCCAGACACGGACAGAGTGACTATGTTCCAGTGCGCTGTATTTAGCTATTGTCGGCGATCGGCTGGAGCCGGTAGTGCGGCTGTGGTGCCGTTTTAGCCATTGTGAGCCGTCGGGCCGGTGTAGCCGGCGGCTCAGCCGTGCAGTGTTTGCGTTACGTTTCAGGTGTTGATATCCTCGGGCCCGCTGTAGTTGGCGCTAGCAGTAGCGGGGCCAGGTCACATCATTGTACATTTTCAATAAATGACGGGAATCATCTCAGATCATCTTTGTCTCGTGGAGAGAGGAGGGCTGTCTACACTCAGCTCTTTCTCCGGATATCAGTCGCAACCTAGTGGGCGCCACATAATCTTGGTGGTTGTTGCGCCCGTTTTTCATATCATCACCATCATCATCATCATCAGTAAACGATAGCGTCGTCCCTTACCTGCATTTCAATTATGATTAAACTCGTTTTTATTATAGGCGTTAGTCCTTCATAACTTTTAGTTCCTTAGGAGGGATATATTTGCCCTCGTAAATCCGACATTGTTAGGTTGATTTGCAATGGTATTCAAAAACAAATAGCTACTGCTATGCCCTACCCACGGAGAAGGGATATACAGGAGGCGCCCGTTTTTCCTGGTTTCCCCATAATTTGCTGTCGGCGACAACGCAGTGCTGCCATATTCGCCAAGTCGATTTCTTTCAGACAGGAAAAGCCGCTCGGCCGCTCGCTTCAGGCCGGGACCCTATGAGACCCATTAAAGGGACACTGCCACCTTCCAAAAAGTTCTCAAATGTACGCCACTTGTGGTGCAAAATATGAAGTAATTGCTGCTGAACACGATTATGACATTCGTTTCTCACAAAAGTACTCAATTTAATAAAATACACGTTTTAATATTTGGTCTGATGACGTCATATGAAGGAAATTTTGGGAATAAAAAAACTTCACGCTGCCATAAATATGACTAGTGTATGGCTAATGTATTGCCAAACGTAAAACAAGTCGACTGTAATCAAACATTTAAGTAAAGAGAGACGACGAACATCGGTTTACGGTCCCAATTCAATACATTGGGGACTGGAATGTTCAACAGATGGGGCATTCCATGACAGATCGACCAAGGCATAGCACCCTACATCTCAGATTTCGATTAAACTGAGTTAATGGGGTTATCTGGGCCGCTGATTCACGCTGTGAAATTTTCAGCACCATCCGTCAAATGGTTCTCGTGTTATAGCCTCAGGCATTATTCGATTTTGCTCAAACCTTTAATTTTCAGCGGGCGATATTTCCCATATAAATTTTATGAGCACTTCAAACCTATATATGATAAGAATCATCATAAGCCATATATTTATGTGATAAAATGTTTTTTGAAAATTCAAAAAAATTGAAATTTTGAAACGCGATTTTAAGTAAAAACACGTTTTTTGTAATGTGGCCACTAAAAATCATGACATTTTTTC
>VOPJ01005571.1:0-15000 GCA_014673585.1 Semibalanus balanoides
ACAACAGTTATGATCGTTGTGATTGCTACTTATGGCAATGGTTACAGTTAGTTTGCGGCAGTTTGCGTATGACGTAATTCTGACATCAACAGATATCTATCTAACTTACTATTTAAAGAAACTCTGTCCGTCTGTTTGTCTGTCTGTCCGTGTTTTGCCAACAAAATTTTCCCTTGTGCCTATCATAATTACGAAATGTAATGTAGTTTCGACAGCGACACATAAACATTGAATAGTATCTAAGAAATAATTTGCAGATCGCATGACAACATGTGTGCATATTATTCTGCCCCCTACATTTCCCAAAATCAAACCGTCCTCCTACAAGTAAAGATATTGTCTGTGTTAGAAAAAATAACACGGCAACTTCCACCGATAATACTGCCACCCGCCCCCTGATGAGCGGAACTTGAACTTAACGCAACCAGCGCGCGGCGTGGTACGGGTAGCGACATATATAGCACGGAGAAGGGGTTTAGCAGTAAACGTAGAAAATACAGCCGTTCGCACCGAATTGAAAAGTCTAAGTCACAAACCACGATCCCTTGACGGGTGATTACCTCGGTAATATGACGAATACAAAACGTAAAAATGCAGTCTGTATGCATAGATCGTCGAGCGGACTGCGGAGCGGACGGGTTAGCACTAGTGTCATACTCTCGGCGAAGTTTCGTGGAAATGAAACTTTGTCTTCTACATGGGGCCTTCTAGTCTTGTGTCGAAAGTTATAGGTACTTGCGCAGCGATGTAATTATTTCACCACAACCCGTTTTTCGAATCTGCTAATCTGCTATATCATCTACAAATCTGCTATCTCAGTTCAAAACCCCATGTTAACGTTAAAATGCCTTCGAATTGAGTTTTGTGTCCAATACAACGTTGGTGGGCCAAAACAAAGGTGGCGGGAAAATTGTTGCCTTGCCAACTTTGTCTGCTTGACGCGTCGTTGTTCAAGGATGGATTCAGAACGACAAGTAGGTGGTTCAGGGGCCAAATCCCAAAATCTATCGGATTACCATAAGCGCTTGACACATTTCGCTGCTTTAGGTGTTGTACTTTAATAGGTGATTTAAAACATTTTTATGTGTTGTTAGTTCGCTCCTTAGTTTCGCTTTTCAATTGAAAATGTGTCGATTTTCTTCCGATTTCAGAGACCATGGCTCCTTCCATAGGCCAATTGTGCGGTGGTGTGCGGTGCGGTGTGTCACGTGTGCGTGCCAGAGAAGAAACGAAATATGTTTCCACAAAACGGCACCAGCCTTGAAAATGAAAGCTGATAAAATGTATCTCTCCGAAATTATTATGAATGCAAACCTTATTGTGTTACGACCATTGCGATGTATATTTATATATTATTAAATATTTATATTTTTAAGTGTTTTAACATTATAGTTAATTATGAAAATCCTCGTAGGGCTCCAGTTGAAGTAAAAGTCAAAATCCGACGAAGAAAAATGGTGTGGCTGACCAAAATAGGTTTTGCCCCCCCCCCGCAAGTCATCCTAGGTCACGAGATCACTAGGCGTTGTATCACATGATGATGTTTCTGTCGTCTAAAACGCGAAAAATGAGTTAAGAATATTGTTTGTTCCATAGAAATAGTAGTAAAAAGCAAAAACCGGAATTGCATTTTTATGCATGGTTATGTTGTCAAGGTGGTCGATTTTGTATTCTATGAAATGTCATAAGTCAGTCATTTGTGACGATATCGACTTCAAACTTGGTACACATATTTACCGGAAACGCCTCGATCATATTTATTCCAATTTTTGGCTAATAAGGATTTGTTTTGAAAATGGGGTAAAAAATTGCCTTCGGATTCCACAAATTTTGAATGCCAAGATAGCTGTTTGGTAATTTAGTCTATTATCATTCATTTGATATATTTCAATTGAATTTATCTGACAAATTTGTACTTTTGACAGCGTTTTCCGCAAACCCTTATTTAACAACAAAAACTCCAAAACTAACGACATTCTGACGTCATTCCTGGTTGACCTATCATGACCCATTATTTTTCCTTCACCTAACATGTGTAGAATTGATGTGAGAGAAGGTACTTGAAGTTTGGTGACGATACTGTTGTTTGTTTAGGAGATATTACAAAATAACGGAGGGGGGGGGGGGAATAGACCCCCAGTAACTCGCGGCTTAACCTACGCTGCCAGGGTAGGCATCCCTCAATATTTTTCGAGGTAATGCGAAAAACGCGTCGTGCATGCGTGCCGTTTTGGAACAGTGTCGGGTATAAATACCCTTTGTGAGAGTTTTGACCTCAGGTCATCTAGGTCAGGTACAAGTCAGTCACGTGACCTCACCTTGTACAAATGTTTGTGGTCGTTGCCAAAAGTCACAGTCTTGGTATTGGTGATTTATTTCACACGCCGTGATTAACAAAGATTTGTTTGTATTCGAAGTCGCCGCATTGTCTGAAAAATGTGCTGCCTAATATTTGGCACGTGCAAGGTTTTCTCTTTTGTCCCGCTAAATTCCTTGATATGACGTCATCAATTGAAATATTATATCTTAACTTTTATTAAATATGCACTGTTGTCGAGAAACAAATTCTATAGACGGTGTTTTGGCAGCAATTACTCCATAATTTTCCACGAAACCGCGCGTACATTTGACACTTCAGAAAGGTGAAACATTCTCTTAAATGGAACTACCGACCTTAACATTATTTTATTAGTTGAGATAGCCATTTTGGCTTCTTGGATTGCAATTATGTATGGTATAAGTTAAAACAACCACTGAGGTCGAATCATAGCGAAATTCGAGTTTGGTTTTTGACTATCTGTAACATCCCGTCCCAATGTATTAGAAGGGGACCCTGCTCCGATGTCGTAGTCTCTCTTTACTAGAATGTTAGATTACAGTCGACTTGTTTTAACCTTTGGCAATACATAAGCCACATACACAGTCATACCTTTAGCAGCGTGAAGTTTTTTTTTTCTCCAAAAATCCTTCATATGACGTCATCAGCCCAAAATTATAAACGCATTTTTCATGAAATTGAGCAAGTTTGTGAGAAACAAATGTCAATCGGTTCGCAGCAATTACTTCATATTTTGCACACAAACCGGGTACATTTGATAACTTTTTGGTAAAGTGACGTGTCCCTTAAATAATCTAGAGGCCTGCATGCGCGTGCGCAATTTAACGCACACTCAACGTCGCCCGCAAAACGCCGCCGCAAGCACCGCCCCGCAAACGCCGCTCGCAAACACCGCTGCATACACCGCCGCTAAACACGGCAAAACACCGCCGCAAACACCGCCGCATAACATGCCCGCCAAACACCGCCCGAAACACCCGCAACACGCCCGCAAACAACGGCCCGCCAAACGCCAAATAGCGCCCACGCCGTCGCATACCCGCCGTCCGCTACCGGCCACCGCTAAACCGCCACCGAACCGCAAACCCGCAACCGCTGCCCGAAAGCCGCCGCAAACGCCGCCCGTAATTACGCTGCCCGTAAACGCCTCGTAAAGCCGCCCTAAAACGCGGGTGTGCCCGTAACGCGCCCGCAAACGCCGCCCGCAAACGCCGCCCGCGAAACGTACCCGCAGCCGCTCCGCCAAACACCTCCTGCGCAAAACACCGGCCGCAATACACCGCCCGCAAACACCGCCCGCAAAACACGCCGCAAACACCGTGCCGCAAACACCGCCCGCAAAACACCGCCCAAAAACCGCCTCAACCACGCCCGCAAAACTCCGCCGAAACACCGCCGGCAACTGCGCCCGCGAACGCCACTCGCAAACACCGCCGCAAACACCGCCCGCAAACACCGCCCGCAAACGCCGCCCGCAAACGCCACCCACAAACGCCGCCCGCCAGCGCCAATACCACCAACGCCGCCCGCAAACGCCGCTCGCAAACGCCGCTCGCAAACGCCGCTCGCAAACGCCGCTCGCAAACGCCGCCCGCAAACGCCGACCGCAAACGCCAAATTACGCCAACGCCGCCCGCAATCGCCATCCGCCAACGCCAAATACCGCCAACGTATGACGACGTAACAACGTATAATGCAAATTATTCTTGATTATGGATCATGATTATTTGGTCATGTATCATTTGATGATGGCAAATCATCGTGTAATGTAAATAATGTGGCAAATACCACTATCATTTCTGTATGCATGATAATGTAACCAAAGGCATAAATGGCAACCGCAGACATTACGTTTGGCTGTCCGGCTATGTATTTTTTACTGTCAAATTATACTCCTTCTACCGATGTGTGTGCACGGTGCAGGGCAGCGTAGTGCTATCGATGGGTAGACGTTGGCTGAGCTGATAATTTGGTAAATTGTGCCAAAGCCCAATTGATATTAAGGAAATTTGTCAAAGTTTTTATGACATATATTACTCTTTGGGCAGGAGCGGAAGGGGAGGGTCTTTTTTTAGCTTCCCCACACTGATATGGTTAAGGAATAGTTCCCTACAACATGGGTTTTTGAACTGAGATACGCATCTTTTTAGCCCGTTATTGAAAAACCCTATGCAAGTTTTCTGGGCTGAACGGGCTCTCCAGCCGAATATATTTGACTTTTTGTCGAAGCAATGTGGGCCATAAATAAAGAATATCAAGAATGCGGGCCTTCTACACCTGGGTAGAAGCTATACAGTAATCTTCCGCGACTACTTTCGAATATCTGATTGGCCGAGCCACGTTTGACGTTGCGGAGAGTACGCATATAGTTTTGATAAAATTAATAATGGTGCGCCTTCGTCTGACATCGCGCGATGTATGGCTATTTTTGACATTATGAAAAGAAGTTGTATTTCAAAATATAGTCAAATCGTGTTCGAAAAAAAAAACTATCCAAGGTGAGCTATTTCCATTAAGGTTTTCCGCTATTCCCTGTTAAAAAAAACACATTCTAGTAGCGTCCAGTCTAAATATAATGGAAGAAAATCGTAATCAGCAGTGATGAAACGGAATGTCATAAAACTAATAGCCAATGGCAATGGAGTGAAACGAATTGCAGAATACGATGGCGTTGCGTTCTGATCTTCAGTTTGCACCACCAGTGGCTGTAACATTCGCAGACTGATTTACAACTAGCAGAGCTTGTTTGGTTGTCGTTATCGAGTCCGCTCGTCGCCGCGTCCTCATGCGATTCTCTGGTAATGTCGCTTGCAGTGTACTGTTCTGTTCGCGACAGGTCCGTAGACTGGTCTGCCTGTCAAAGGCTAACCAGGTCCGCGACTGGTCTGCGTCAGAGTGCGCTGACCAGTGCGCAGTACTGGTCTGCTCAGAGGCGACCAGTCCGCAAGACTGGTCTTGCGTCAGAGGCCTGCCAGTCCGCAAGACTGGCTGCTGTCAAGGCTGACCAGTCGCAGACTGGTCTCTGTCCAGGCTTACCAGTCCGCAGACTGTGTCCTGTCAAGGCTGACCAGGTCCGCAACTTCTGCTGTCAGAGCTGACCAGTCGTAGAACTGGTCCTTGCTGTCAGAGGCTGACAAGTTCGTAGACGGTCTGCTGTCAGACTGGTCGGCAGCGGTGACGCCGGCTTCCGCGGGCCCGCCCTGCACTCCGCAGTCCGCACCGCGCCCCGCCCAACCGGGCCGGCCGGGCCGCTGACGTCTCCATGACGTCACCGCCGCCGCCGCCGCCCTGCACGTGCCGCGGCGCCGTAGTCGGTCCGAGCGGCGGCGGCACGTCGGTCTGTGGAGCGGTGAGGTGCTGTGCAGCCGAGTGAGGTGTGCCTCTCGGCCGACCGAGCGGAGTGTGGCGTCCCTCCAGCAGCCGTGAGTGACGCTGCAGACTGTCGACGCTCTGCGGGTACGGGTCGCCTGTTCCTGTGTGCGTGCGTGCGTGCGTGCGTGCGTGCGTGCGTGCGTGCGTGCGTGCGTGCGTGCGTGCGTGGTGCGTGCGTGCGTGCGTGCGTGCGTGCGTGCGTGCGTGCGTGCGTGCGTCGTGCGTGCGTGCGTTCGTGCGTGCGTGCGTGCGTGCGTGCGTGCTGCGTGGTGCGTGCGTGCGGTGCCGGCTGTGCGTGCGCTGCTGCCGTGCGTGCGTGCGTGCGTGCGTGCGTGCGTGTGGTGGTGGGTGGGTGTGTGTGTGTGTGTGGGTGGTGTTTGTGTGTGTGTGTTGGTTGTTGTCGGATGGAAAGAACGTGTCTATTCCGGAGAGGGTGGCAACCCATAGCTCTGTAGGAGGGATCAGCTTCGGCCCGTGCCTCCAGCACGCTAATGGCGCCAGCCTGCCAGCCCGTGCATGCCTGAACTAGGCGCGTCGGCCGTGGATTGTGACGCCCGCCGCTCCTCCTCCTTCCTAAATAGTGCTCCTGGGCTGGGTGGCAATGTGCGTCCCCCCGTCCCTGCACACCCCGCCGTACAACTTCCCGTGGACACGGTCAGGTGTGAGTGGACGCTCTGACGGCTGTTCCTTCAACGGACCGCTTGAGCGGCTTCCACCGGACTCGTTCTGAGCCGGCTGTTCCTAACGGACCGCTCGACCGCTCGTCTCCTACACGGGACCGCTCTGACCGGCTGTCCTACACGGCGCTCTGACGCCGGCTGTCTTCTACAAACGGCCGCTCTGGGCCGCTGTCCCCACACGGACGTTCTGAGCCCGCTGTCTCCTACACGGACCGCTCTGAGCCGGCTGTCCCCTACACGGACCGCTCTGAGCCGGCTGTTTCCCACACGGACCGCTCTGAGCCGGCTGTCTCCTACACGGACCGCTCTGAGCCGGCTATCCTCTACACGGACCGCTCTGAGCCGGCTATCCTCTACACGGGCCGCTCTGAGCCGGCTGTTCCCCACACGGACCGCTCTGAGCCGGCTGTCTCCCACACGGACCGCTCTGAGCCGACTGTCACCTACACGGGCCGGTCAGGGTCACCAACGTCAGGTCGCTACTGTGGAGTGTGTCTTACAATGGCACGAAGAACATAGGCCTAGCTTTGCGCGATGCAAAGCTAGACATATCACTGGCACCGTTGCATATATTTCCTTACCCTTGCTGTTCGCAAGGGGCTTACCATGGGAACATGCTTGGTATTTTATTTACGTAGAATGCATTCGTATTAGTATAGTTTGCTAGATTCGGCCATGGTACCGTGCTCGGTTGTAGGGTCACTCGGCGGGACGACAGCACAGGACATGTGGTGGGCTGGTAGCGTCAAAAGACAGAGCTCTCAGCTGGGGTGGCATACGCTGTATCCGCCTCAAAGGCTGGCCGCAGATCGGAGACGGGCCTCAAAGGCTGGGCAGGTCGGAGACGGGCCTCACAGGCTGGGCAGATCGGAGACGGGCCTCACAGGCTGGGCAGGTCGGAGAGGGACCTCAGGCTGGGCAGGTCCCGCAATGGAACACCGAGCTCGAAATGATGTCAAACTGCAGCTGTTGCCGCTCTTGCCTGGTGTATGTTCGGTTTTCTTGTATGTTGCTGCAGCTGGTCTAGCTTGAATTTCCCTTTTCGTCGTTTGTTTTACATGTTATGTTTTACATGTTGGATTCATGTTCAGCCGGTCCTGTTGTTGCATGACGCATATTGGGGGCACGTGCTGCCACGTGACCGCTTTTGTTTCACACCTGAAGCTCATTTACATTTGGTGGTAAAGTTAGCTCTACTGCTTTGATTCAGCTGGCGGTGTTCCCTGACTGTCCCGGCACCATACCGTCTGAACCACACGGCCGGACTTAGTCCGGTGAGCTGGCCGTGTCCCTGGCAGTGTTTCCCTGACCGTCTGGTGGCAGACGTGTCGCCGTGCCGTGACAGACGTGTCGCCGTGCCGTGACAGACGTGTCGCCGTGCCGTGACAGACGTGTCGCCGTGCCGTGGCAGACGTGTCTCGCCGTGCCGTGGCAGACGTGTCGCCGTGGCAGACGTGTCGCCGTGGCAGACGTGTCGCCGTGGCAGACGTGTCGCCGTGGCAGACGTGTCGCCGTGTCGTGGTAGACGTGTCGCCGTGTCGTGCAGAGTGTCGCCGTGCAGCTGTCGCCGGGCAGACGTGTCCGCCGTGGCAGACGTTGTCGCCGTGTAGACGTGTCGCCGTGCAGACGTTCGCCGTTGTGGTAGAACGTGTCGCCTGGCAGACGGTGTCGCCGTCTGGCAGACGTGTCGCCGTGGCAGACGTGTCGCCGTGTCGTGGTAGACGTGTCGCCGTGGCAGACGTGTCGCCGTGCCGCGGCAGACGTGTCGCCGTGGCAGACTGGCAGACGTGTCGCCGTGCCGCGGCAGACGTGTCTGCAACTGCAGCCCGTCTGACCTGCTCGGAATGCATGAGATGAGCACGCCGCGGCTGGCGAATAACTCCACCCATTCACCGTCCCGTCTGGAAACCATTTACAGCGCAGCATTATCACATTGCCTGACATGAAATATGAAGTCGAACTAGGCTCCGAATATTCTCACGGCTGGCCGCTTCTGTCCTGGGGTCGTCGCTTCTGGCACCATGTGAGAGTGCAACGATGTTCTATACAAACCGATGCATGTTTTCAGGGCATGGCGACCGTTGTGACTTCGCATATTATCGCGAATTCGGTCTACAAAATGCATGTTTTGACCCTGCACTGAGAGCATTCCAGTATGTCTGAATTTTAATGGTGCCATAGTGTGCTAATGAACTGGGCTGGGGACCAAATATCAGATGCATGCCAATGAACTGAGGCGATGGCTTATGGTGAACTGAGGCGCCACTAGTGGTGCTAATCGGTGCAAACATTTTCGGAAATCCGAATTCGTCCGAAGATCGGTTCGGTTTCGGACGGACAAAAACATATTTTTTGACATTTTCGGACATCCAATGCCCAAGGATGACTTGTCGTGAAGTTACTTTGTATCAATAAATATTTGCTTGTATATCAATGGATATATGATGATTATGGCCTTCTGATATCTTAACTGTAGCGATATTTGACACAAATGCCTATACTTATGCATATATTGGGAATGAAACACTGAATGTTTTACATTCCATATCATACATTTTTTTTCTGCTTTCGGACAAATTTCGGACAAACAATTATTTTCGGACAGTTTTGGACGGACAGCTGACCATGGTCCTGGACATCGGTCGGACATTGGACAATTATTTTCTGTAACTTGCACCACTAGTAGCCACTAACTATGTGTTGTCACTAGTTTCCACAAAGCTGCAGCTAAATAGAATACTATGATTGATTCGTCGCATTATGCCACAGGTTTCACGCCCACCGTGTGGCTGGTGCCGGCTTCAGCTAATATACGCGTCACCCAAAGCTGGTGATTGAACGGTTCATCTCAAACATATTCTGTCTTGCTTTTCTTTTTCTCGAATTATTTTATCGTTTAATTGTGTTGATCTTTCACCTGGTTTCTGTCCTTCATTCAAACATTTTGCTAAGCTCCTGCTAAGCAAATTCCTTGTTCAGGTGCAACACTGGGCAACACCGTTGCCAAAGATGGGGGTGTCGATCCCGCGACGAGTCTCCTGATGTTATGTGTAGTTTGGCCGCCACTATGCCCTGGAATAGCATACCCTGGTTAGGCCTTACTATGTCCCGGAGTCGGTGGTGTGTGGGTCTGTTTTCCTTACTGTTGGTTTGAGAGCTGTCTGGTCTGGTGGCCTCAGTACGATGGACAGGAGTTGTCTGGTGGCCTGCTCAGTATGATGGACAGGAGTTGTCTGGTGGCCTGCTCAGTACGATGGACAGGAGTTGTCTGGTGGCCTGCTCAGATACGATGCACAGTGGTATGCCGACTGTGTGAACTTGCACATCACGTAACGAACATGCGGCCTATTCAGTGCCATCAGTATTGAGTCACGTGGTCGCCGCACTGCCACCTGTCCAGATGACAGATGACCTGGCAACGTGTGCCTATTCTCGCCGCGTGGCACTGCTCTCTAACACGTGACGAAGCCACCAGACCAACTATGCACATGGTCCATCGTAAGCTTATTATGTCCTGTGGTGAATGCACTGGCCCACCAGGACTAACTCGCATGCTGATCCATAGGTACTGAAGGCTAGTGCCACCTCTGGATGGCGACTGACTCACTAGCCTACGAGGACTACCATCGTGAGAGTTGTGATGCTCCAGTGGGCCCTGAGCCCAGGCTAGCCAACTCTCCCACGTAACGCTAAAGCATTGCACAGGAGTTGTCTCGTGTCCTGACTCCAGATACCACTCCATGTGCCACTAGGACGTGTTATGTCTGGGGCAGCTGCCATCAGTACATGGACAGAAATGGTCTGTGTCCCCTGCTCAGTACGATGTACAGAGGATCTGATCTGGTGGGCGGCTCCGACCCTAGCCCAGTCACGAACTTCCGTCCATGTGACAGTATACTTGTCTAACGCGAGACTAAGGCCCATAGCCCCATCAGCTCTGAGTGGACCACCGAGTTGTCTAGGTGGCTCAAACCCTCGCCTAACAAGTACGAATGGGACAGGAGTGTGTTGCTGTGGCCTGCTCAGTACGATGGACAGGAGTTGTCTGGTGGCCTGCTCAGTACGATGGACAGGAGTTGTCCGGTGGCCTCCTCAGTGCGATGGACAGCCGGCCGGGAGCTGCCGCTCAGTCGGGACACTGGGAAATAAACATATCTGCCGACATCCTCCAACTGCCGCCCGCTGCTTATGTAGCGACTGAGTGGCCGGCCGAAATGTAGCTACACTGGGCCGACATGTGTGTGGGTGTGGGCGCGTCTGTGTCTGTGTCTGTACCTATGTGTGCGGCTGACTCAGCAGACGGGCCACCCGCCGTTCGTCTGCCTCCCCAGCTCAGGTCTGACCGGCGCTCTCGTCCCTCCGGCAGGTGGCGCGGCTCCGATCCCGCTCTCCGCTCTCTGGTGACGTCCGGTGATCGCTGGTGATGCTGGTGATCTCTGGTGGTCACTAGTGGCCTCTGATGACTTGTGACCGGCACTAGTGACGGCTAGTGTCTGGTGGTGACTGTGCGCGTCCTCTGGTGATCTGTGATCACCGCTGGTGACACGGATGGTGGTAGCCTGTGATCGCCACTGGTGACACGGATGGTGGTAGCCTGTGATCGCCACTGGTGACACGAATGGTAGCCAGTGATCACCACTTGTGACGGCTGGCACCATGTCGCTGCGTGGTGAACCGGCTCCGCCGCTGCCGCCGCCGCCGCCGGCCCCAGCCGCCGGTCCGGCCGGCAGGGAGCGCACTCCGCCGGCCACGCCCAGCTCCAGCAAGCTGATGACAGCCCGCGTCCTGCTGCTCGACGACTCGCTAGTGCCTTTCCACATCCAGGTGAGTAAACTGGTGTCCGTCTGCAGTGACGGGGCGTTGTGGGACAGCTCCGGGGGATGACAGGGGGCTGGGTGTCCGTCTGCTGTGACGGGGCGGTGTGGGGACAGCTCCGGGGGATGACAGGGGCTGGGTGGGCCGGCTGTGTGCTTGACGGCGGTGTGACAGCTCCGCGGGATACAGGGGGCTGGTGCCGCCGTCTGCAGTGACGGGGCGGTGTGGGACAGCTCCGGGGGATGGCGGGGGGCTGGGTGGCCGGCCGTCTGCTGTGACGGGGCGGTGTGGGTCAGCTCCGGGGATGAAGGGGCTGGAGTGCGGCCGTCTGCTGTGACGGGGCGCTGTGGCGAAGCTCCGGTGGATGACAGGGGGCTGGTGGCCGGCCGTCTGCTTGACGGGGCTGTGGGACAGCTCCGGGGATGACAGGGGGCGGGTGGCCGGCCGTCTGCTGTGACGGGGCGGTGTGCAGCTCCGGGGGATGACGGGCTGGGTGCCGGCCGTCTTGCAGTGACGGGGCGGTGTGGACAGCTCGGGGATGGCAGGGGGGCTGCGGTGGCCGGCCGTCTGCTGTGACGGGCGGATGTGGACAGCTCCGGGGCATGACAGGGGGCTGGGTGCGCCGTCTGCGTGTGACGGGCGTGTGGACAGCTCCGGGGGATGGACAGGGGCTGGGTGCCGCCGTCTGCTGTGACGGGCGGTGTGGGAACAGCTCCGGCGGATGACAGGGCTGGGGTGGCCACGGCTGTGTGCTGTGACGGGGCGGTTTGTGGGCAGCTCGGGATGACAGGGGCTGGTGTGGCCGCGCCGTCATGCTGTGACGGGGCGGTGTGGGACAGCTCCGGGGGATGACAGGGGGCTGGGTGGCCGGCTGTGTGCTGTGACGGGGCGCTGTGGGACAGCTCCGGCGGATGACAGGGGGCTGGGTGTCCGGCCGTGTGCTGTGACGGGGCGCTGTGGGACAGCTCCGGGGGATGGCAGGGGGCTGGGTGGCCGGCTGTGTCAACACACGCCGAACACCGCTGTCTGTACGGAGCTGCGCCGGCCCGAGGTCTTCAGCAGAGCAGTCGGCAGCTGTATGTGACGCGCAGCTGTATGTACACAGCCACATGAGCTGTGCCGGTGTGGAGCGGTGTGGAGCGGTAGAGCGGCACGGGGACGGAGGCGCCGCACACCCGACTGGGCCCCAGTCGACACACGTGGCCAGCTCGGTATCGCCTATTTATATCTGACACGCCGCTGACGGGGAAAACTGCACACTTTCCTGCAGCGGTGGCGGCGCTGATGTGCATTTAACGTACGGCGGTAGTTTGTGTACTCAGCCGAGACCGCGCCGATAAGATGGAGTGGTAGGATTAATCAGATGTGTGCCGGTGGATGTCGGCGTCGCCGGCAATCTGACCGACTATCCGTGTGCGTTGATGCGGCTGAAATGAAGCGGCTAACACGGTGTCGGTCTGACTGGACTCTATCCGCCCCGCGGGACGCCGTGAACCCGACTCACACAGTCATCTCACCTGGCCTGGCACCAGCCTCACCTGGCCTGGCACCAGCCTCTACCGACCGGGGATCAGCCGGTACTGGCCGGGGATCAGCCGGTACTGGCCTGGCACCAGCCTCTACTGGCCGGGGATCAGCCTCTACTGGCCGGGGATCAGCCTCTACTGGCCGGCGGATCAGCCTCACCTGGCCTGGCACCAGCCTCTACTGGCCGGGGATCAGCTCTACTGGTGGCACCAGCCTCTACTGGCCTGGCCACCAGCCTCTACTGGGCCTGCACCAGCCTCTACTGCCTGAGAGGCACCAGCCTCTACCGGCCGGGGATGTGCCTCTACTGGCCGCGGGATCAGCCTCTACTTGGCTGGCACCAGCCTCTTACTGGCCTTGGCACCACCTCTACTGGCCTGGCACCATCCTCTACTGGCCTGGCACCAGCCTCTACTAGCCTGGCACCAGCTCTACCGGCGGGATGGCCTCTACTGGCCGGGGATCAGCCTCTACTGGCCGGGGATCAGCCTCTACTGGCCTGGCACCAGCCTCTACTGGCCTGGCACCAACCTCTACTGGCCGGGGATCAGCCGGTACTGGCCGGGGATCAGCCTCTACTGGCCGGGGATCAGCCTCTACTGGCCGGGGATCAGCCTCACCTGGCCTGGCACCAGCCTCTACCGGCCGGGGATCAGCCTCTACTGGCCAGGGATCAGCCTCTACTGGCCGGGGATCAGCCTCACCTGGCCTGGCACCAGCCTCTACTGGCCAGGGATCAGCCTCTACTGGCCTGGCACCAGCCTCTACTGGCCGGGGATCAGCCTCTACTGGCCGGGGATCAGCCTCTAACTGGCCGGGATCAGCCGCTACTTGGCCTGGCACCAGCCTTCTACTGGCCGGGATCAGCCTCTACCGGCCGGGATCAGCCTCTAACTTGGCGCCGGGGATCAGCCTCTACTGGCCGGGGATCAGCCTCTACTGGCCGGGGATCAGCCTCTACTGGCCGGAGATCAGTCGGCCGGCGGCCATTTCCGCCGGCGGAAGCGACCTCTCAGATGTTCAGCGGTGACCGACCCTCTGCCTGCCCACTCCAGCGCTGCCCCGCCCAACGAGTTGGCGCATCCGCCGGCCGGTCGGCCGTCCTGCCAGCGACCGCCTCTGACTCCGGCCAGCTAGCCAGCCAGCCGGCGGCAGTAGCCGCCGCCCCAGGCACCAACCGCCGCCGCCCTAGGCACCAACCGCAGGCCGGAAACGCTCAGTGGCGGCTCCGTCTTGCGTGTGAATTTCGTACGGTTGGACTGTCAGTGTGCAGTCCCGGCCGTCCTGCGCGATGCTGACCTTGCCGATAGCGCAGCGTGGACACCACGTTCCTGCGCTAACTAATGCTGCGCTGTGGCGCTATCGACTGGTATCGCGCCGTTGAACGGCATGATAAGACGGGGCAGCGGACAGCGAATATCACCGCTGCTCTGTCGATATCCGCTCCGTGCACTCAATATCACCGAGCGCTTTCCCGTCACATGCGTGCTGTGCAGATAAAGTCCCGAGACGGGGACTGGCACCAGCGTCCAGCCATATTCAAGATACATGGCAATATATATTTTGATTGATTCTTATTTTGGTCATAAGTGTCGCCATTCCAGAAGAGTTGACGCCAGAACAAAATCAGCGTGGCATTTCTCTAGTTAGTTAAATGTCGTTGCTCCGATGTCCGACAGGATTGTGACATCATATATGGCTATCTGAACGGATTTTCTAGCTCTTCCTCATGAAGTTTGGAACGATTTTCGGAGAACCCTCAATGGGAGAGGCTTTGGATTTCCTCTTGATAAGAGAAAGCTCTTTATTTTAGTGGTGTATGCTCGTATCTGGATGAGTTTCGCCTTGTAACGAAAAAGCACGCTTTCCACACCTCCCGCTCATTCAACACTCAATCATTCACAGCGGTTTAATCAAGTATGCGCTGGGAAATTCCAGTAGATGACAGGTACAGGTCACTGCAAAAGTAATAGTAGGTACTACTGGAGATGGCTAAAACTTAGCAGCGTTTCTTACAAACAATAGATATCCCTGAAACTCTATGCAGTACATCTCCGTCCTCCAGATAGGCAACTTTCTATCACTTTTCACAATTCTACGCATTCAAATAAACCACACAATTTTCGAAAAACACGATTTCTTCAAACTGTACGTGCAACTGAAGCAATCAACCTGAGAACCGCCCTTGATGGCTAGCGTAGTAAGCGATACGCTGGCACGTAGCACGCCGTAGTAAACCGGATTTTGCAGCTCTAGGGTAGAGGCTAT
>VOPJ01005571.1:17500-32184 GCA_014673585.1 Semibalanus balanoides
CTTGACCGTCTGACTGAGCGTGTTGTGCCAGCTCTGGACCGTCTGACGGAGCGTGTGTGCCAGCTCTGGACCGTCTGAACGGAGATACGTGTGTTGCCATCTCGGGACCGTCTGTTGAGCGTGTTTCGCCGGGCTCTGACCGTCTGACGGGAGCCTGTTGTGGCCAGCTCTGGACCGTCGACGAAGCGACGCGTGTTGTTGCCATCTCTTGGACGTCTGACGGAAGCTGTGTGCTGCCAGCTTGGACCGTCTGACGGAAGCGTGTTGATGCCAGCCTGGACCGTCTACGGAGCGTGTGTGCCAGCTCTGGACTCTGACGGGCGTGATGTGCCAGCCTGGACCGTCTGACGGCCCAGAGCGCCTGTTGTGCCAGCCTCTGGACCGTCTTGACGAGGTGTTCTTGCCAGCTCCTGGCCGTCTGAACGGAGCGTGTTGTGCCAGCTCTGGACCGTCTGACGGAAAGCGTTGTGCCAGCTCTGGAACCCGTCTGACGGAAGCGTAGTTGTGCCATCTCTGGACCGTCTGTTGGAGCTGTCTTGTGCCAGCTTGGACCGTCTGACGGAGCGTGTTGTGCCAGCTTGGACCGTCACGGAGCGTGTTGTGCATCTCTGGACCGGTCTGACGGAGCGTGTTGTGCCAGCCATGGACCGTCTGACGGGAGCGTGTGTGCCAGCTCTGGACCCGTCTGACGGAGCGTGTTGTGCCAGCTTCTGGACCGTCTGACAGAGCGTATTCTGCCAGCTCTGGACCGTCTGTTGGAGCGTGTTGTGCCGGCTCTGGACCGTCTGACGGAGCTGTTGTGCCAGCCTGGACCTCCTGTTTGGAGCGTGTTGTAGCCAGCTCTGGGACCGTCTGACGGAGCGTGTTGTTGCCAGCCTGAGCCGTGCTGACGAGGTGTTGCTGTCCATCTCTGGACCGTCTGACGGAGCGTGTTGTGGCTCAGCCACTACCGTTCTGACGGAGCGTGTTGTGCCCAGCTCTGGACCGTCTGACGGAGCGTTGTTGTGCCATCTCTGGACCGTCTGGACGGGGCTGTTGCTGTCCGCTCTGAACCGTCTGACGGAGCGTGTTGTGCCATCTCTGGACCGTCTGACGGAGCGTGTTGTGCCAGCTCTGGACCGTCTGACGGAGTGTGTTGTGTCGGCTCTGGACCGTCTGACGGAGCGTGTTGTGCCAGCTCTGGACCGTCTGACGGAGCGTGTTGTTGCCGGCTCTGACCGTCGAGGAGCGTGTTGTGCCAGCCCTGGACCGTCTGAACGTGAAGCCCGTGTCTGTGCAGCTCCGTGGACCGTCGACGGAGTGTGTTGTGCCAGCTCTGACCGTCTGTTGGAGCTGTTGGGCCGGCTCTGGACCGTCTGACGAGCGTTTGTGCCGGACTACTGACCGTCTGACGGAGTCGTGTTGTGCCAGCTCTGGACCGTCTGACGGCAAAGCGTGTTGCTGCCAGCTCTGGAACCGTCTGACGCAGCGTGTTGTCCAGCTGGGACCGTCTCTGACGGAGCTTATGTGCCAAGCTCTGGACCGTCTACGGAGCGTTATGTGCCAGCCTGGACCGTTCGTGACGGAGCGTGTTGTGCAGCTCTGGACCGTTGACGAGCCGTGTTGTGCAGCCTGACCGTCTTGACGGAGCGTTATGTGCCAGCTCTGACCGTCTGACGGAGCTTTGTGCCAGCCCTGACCGTCTGACGAGCGTGTTGTGCCGGCTCGGACCGTACTGACGTGAGCGTGTTGTGCCGGCTCTGACCGTCTGACGGAGTAAATACCGTGTTGTGCCAGCTCTGGACGCGTACTGACAGAGCGTGTTGTCCAGCCTGGACCGTCTGACGAGGTGTTGTGCCATCTCTGGGACCCTGTTGGAGCATTTGTGCCGTGTCTCTGACCGTCTGACGGGCGTGTTGTGCCAGCCTGGACCGTCTGACGGAGCGTGTCTGCCGTCCATCAGCCGCAGCCTCAGCGTGCCGCCGGCGCGGCGGTTGGCGGAGGTGCTCGTCCGAGCCGGTCATTGGTCTGCATGGGACGCATGCATGGGTGGGTCCGCACGGCAGGACTGCGCAGTGCAAAACCCACCCTGTGCAGCGGTGTTTGCGACACATACCAACACGAGAATCGATGCCATGCGAAGACTTCGTAGAAAGACAGTTGGTCTATCTTTCGCCGAATCTGGGCTCGGCTCATGGCCGTCAGTTTGAGATGCCAGGCCAGGTGTTTAAAGGTGTTGGGCAGTGGGTGCTCAACAAGAAAGAGTACTTTGTTCCCTGCTGAGAGGTGGTGACCTCTGCCACCTGCGTCATGGATTGTGACATGACCGAGCTGGTGGGAGACGGCCTTCTGACAGCTGCAGACCGGCGGATGCTGGTGACGCTGAACACAAATCAGCGGCTGGCTGTCAGCCTGCGTCTCCGACTCTCGGCTGACTCGGCTGACTCGGCTGACTCGGCTGACTGCTGACTCTGCTGACTCTGCTGACTCTGCTGACTCTGCTGACTCTGCTGACTCTGCTGACTCTGCTGACTCGGCGACTCTCCGACACCCACGTGACCGACTGTGCGGCGGCGGCGGCGGCGGCGGCGGCGGCAGCAGGGTGTTGACGTTGGACCATCTCCAGCCTACTCCAGTAGAGGCGGCGGCAGCGGCCGACTCTCGCTGTTTCCCTGTTTACCCACGGCACGCCATCCCCGCCGCCGCGCCGCCCCGGGCCCATCGCCGACCGGTTGCAGCGGACCATCGCCGCCGCCGGCCGGCCGGCCGGCCCGTTAGCCGCTGTTCCCAGACAGGTGGACAGGCAGGGAGGGAGGTGTAGAGCCGGGCCGGCCAACACCTCAGCTGAGAGGTGTAGAGCCGGGCCAACACCTCAGCTGATAGGTGTTAGAGCCGGGTCCGCCAACACCTTCAGCTGAGAGGTCTTGTAGAGCCGCCGGCCAACACCTCAGCCTGAGAGTGTAGAGCCGGGCCAACACCTCAGCTGAGAGGTGTAGAGCCGGGCCAACACCTCAGCTGACTGATGACGGCGCGGCAGCCGGAGAGCCGCCCGCCGCCGCCGCCGCCGCCGCCGCCGCCGCCGCCGCTGCTCCGGAGTGATGCCCGCTGTTTACAGAGCTCACGGTGTACGCGGGGCAGGTGGGAGGGGACAGGGGAGGGAGGGCGGTGCGCCGCTGCTGGCCGCCGAGTCTGGCATGCTCGCATGGCGTGTGTGGCGGTCTGCCGGGCCCCACCAGCTCCCTTGAAATGCAGTCTGAAGCTGAGTGAGTCACGCCGCCTCGTCTGCAGTGGGGCCGTGCCGGTGATGTCTTCAGTGGGTCCGGGTGGCCACGTCTGTGTTGTGTGAGCCAGCTGCAGACATGTGTCAAGGCCAAAAAATAGATCCAAGATCCACAAGATCCCACGACAAACTGATTTTCTAGGATCCAGGATCCACAGGATCCAACGATGTTTTTCTTCTCCAGGATCCAAGATCCATGGGATCCCAAGACATTTTTTTTCAGGATCAGAGATTCACATGATCCCACGATAAGATGATCCTGCGGGATCCAGGATCCAACAAGATCCCAGATATTGAATCCTAGGAATCCTGGATCTTTGTGTGATATTGGCACATGTCTGGTCAGTGGTCAGTCTCAGTTCTCCGTGGGACCATGTTGGGCGGCACTGGGCGGCGGCGGAGCAGGTAAAGCCGGCCTGAGGTGGCTCGGCGGCGCCGCCCTCCCGTCCTGTCGGCAGCGACTGGTTTTGGCGCGGCCCGTGTTTTGGCGCGGCCCTTCATTCAGAGCAGCCGGCAGTCGTGGCCGTACCTCTTGTCAGCCGGGCCTCCTCCGTTACCAGGTGGCGGACCGATAATGACGGTCTGTCTGTCTCTGTCTCTGTCTCTGTCTCTGTCTCTGTCTCATGAGTCTCTGTCTCTGTCTCTGTCTCTGTCTCTGTCTCTGTCTCACGCACACGTACACGCACTGGCCGACCAGCGGTGAGCGCCGCGGCCTGCTCAGGTCCTTCAGGTACCCAGTGTTCCTTCGTGTGTCGTGCCTCTTCCTTCAGCTCCCGTCACTGGCCTTATCCGAGATCTGAGGCATTTGGCTGACATCTCTTGTCCTTCTTTCTGGCTGTGCGACTTACCCCTCGCTTAGATATGACGTCATAGTGAGCGTGTCGGTGCAGCGTTCGGACGTCGCGGGCCTCACTCTCGGTTTGTTGCTAATGCTGGGTCGTAAAGCGGCCATGTGCCGGGTCGGATTGGAGCCATGGCTGACAGCCGCCGCCTGTCATGGCGATGACAGCCCGTCAATGCGGACGACAGACAGACTGTCTTGAGTGGCGACTCTGGGCGGGCCGGTGGGTGCAGGCAGACCCAATACATCGTGTCTGTGCTGCTGTTGTGGTGCCACATTACTACATCTGTATTCAGTCCTGATTCATCTTTGTTATTTATTCATTCATCCACTCATTGACTCATTCATTCATTCATTCAATCTGTCACTCACTCAATCAAACAATCACTCACTCATTCTTTCCTTGGTCAGTCATGTCTTCTTTTCGTCTGATCTCCTTCGCCGTGACGGCTTTTCTGGTTGTTCTGGCATTTGACGCTGCTGTTCAAATGCCAAAACAACCAGTTCCTCCCTGCTCCCGGCTGTGTTCGGTTCGGCTCGGTGTTTCGCCTCGGTGAGCTGGGTTCGGCTCGGTGAGCTGGGTTCGGCTCGGTGTTTCACCTCGGTGAGTTGGGTTCGGCTCGGTGTTTCGCTTCGGTGAGCTGGGTTCGGCTCGGTGTTTCGCCTCGGTGAGCTGGGTTCGGCTCGGTGTTTCACCTCGGTGAGCTGCACCCCCCCCCCCCCCCCCCCCCCCCCCCCCCCCCCCCCCCCCCCCGTGCGCTGCGCTGCGCCCGCCCGGTGTTGCGTGGACGTGGTGGGACGGCCCCGCCCGTGGGTTTGGTGGGACATGTGGACGCCCGGTCCGCTGCCGTCCCGGTATGGTCGCGCCTTGTCACCCACCTACTGGCAGCGCTGCGGCTGCCGCCCGCCGCGGTGTTGGTGGGACATGGTGGGACGCCCGGTCCGCTGCCGTGCCGGTATGTCGCGCCGTGTCACCCCACCTATTGGCAGCCCTGCGGCTGCCGGCCCCCGCGTGTGTTGTGGGACATGGTGGACGCCCGGTCCGCTGCCCGTCCGATGTCCGCCGAGTCCCCCTTTTACTGCAGCCTGCGGCTGCCGCCCGCGCGGTGTTGGGCGGCATGGTGGACGCCGGTCCGCTGCCGTCTCCGTATGTCGCGACGTCACCCACCACGGGCACCGCTGCGGGCTGCCGCCCCCGCATGGTGTGGCGGGACATCGGTTGGGACGCCCGGGCCGCTGCCTGCCGGTATGTCGCGCCGTGTCACCCACCTACTGCAGCGCTGCGGCTGCCCGCCCCCGCGGTGTCTGTGGGACATGGTGACGCCCGGTCCGCTGCCGTCCCGGTATGGTCGCGCCGTGTCACCCACCTACTGGCAGCGCTGCGTGGGCCTGTCGCCGGCCCCGCCCCGCCCCCACACACCGGTGATGAATGATTGCGGCGCCGGGCTGGGCTGACTGAGACAGTTGGAGGTGAGAGAGAGAGGGGCAGA
Organism: Semibalanus balanoides; assembly: GCA_014673585.1. Taxonomy (NCBI): domain Eukaryota; kingdom Metazoa; phylum Arthropoda; class Thecostraca; order Balanomorpha; family Balanidae; genus Semibalanus; species Semibalanus balanoides. The sequence continues at coordinate 23,091 of VOPJ01005571.1, forward strand.
CAGACAGCCGGCCGGGCGGGAATGTAGGCCGCAGGTGTCGTCACCTCGCCCCCGCCGGAGACGGACCCGGGACAGGTCGGCACTGCTGAGTGCTGATGTGACTGGTGGCACGTCTCGCTCGCAGTGATCTGTTCTGTATTCTGTAATCTGTATTCAACGCCTCGAGTCTGTGAGAGCAACATATGCCGTGACCTGGCAGTCGCTGCTCTAATCTTCGTACATTTCAGCCCAATACAGCGCAGTATGGTAGCGCTCCCATCCGATCACAGACGACTCTGTAGCGTCCCACACCCACCGGTGTCGATTTGTATACTTTCGGGAGGGCCCGCCCCCCCCAATAATTTCAAATTTTAACATTAGGCCTATGGCGTTGCATGGTAAGAATGGAGTTATAATCGATTAAATTAGCATTGGGCCCCCAATCATTTTCAGAAATTGACACTCCTGCCCACACCGTCCGGTGAACAGGCACGGAGCGCTGCTGGTACACCGCGCTGGACGCTGAACAACCTCGTTCTCGGCGGCGGTCACTTAGTTCCTCGTCTTATCATGCCCAATCATGTATAGTCATTTATTAAATCCGGGGAGCGGATGGTTTGGTTTATTCGCTCCAGTCAGTTGGACTGTGAGACAATGAACTAAGACAATGAACTGCGTTTTTAAGCGTCAAGCATGGAAGACGGCAAAACGCTCTTTCGGTAGAACTTTCATTTATATTTCCGTTTAAGCATTTACAAAACCTGTTCATGACAGCCTTTGAAATTGAACAATAAGGCTGCTATGTCCGATACCTTTGTCAGCGATGCCGGTATGAATTGTTTTGCTGGCTTCAACAGTTGCACGTGGCGTAGGTAGCGGCGTGTGATGACTCTTGTCCTGTTTGACTGCCGCCGATATAGTCATAGTATAAAGCGCCTGCTCTTCAGTTCTGATCAGAGCAGAGTTCTGTCTTATAACTTCGCAGTAACAACTCATTACTCAACACGGATGTTCCGGCGTATGTTGCGTGAAATAACACGGGTTTGGTCATACTCACTGAACTGCCACGCACGTCTGCTGTTTTTGTTGGTTTTGGATGAATATGGAATATTTGTTTTCGATTGTGGCTGCTTGTGTTCCTGAATAGTTCCACTGAATATTGCATATTTATTGCAGAAAACTGTACTTCTACAGAAAAAGACTGGGCTTGACGGTGCCTTAGCATTCGATCGATGCTATGTAGTTTTGCCACTATTGTATGGCGGAGCCGATCGTTTTCCTACGCTACAGTACTGTTCATTTGCAGTCGGGCACGACGGAATGTCATCAGAAGTGCCGAGGATTTTTGTTCGTAAAAGCAATCCTGTTTAAGATTAATTTGTGCATTGAAGTTATTCTCGTCTTGTTGTACGTTTTGCTCTGAAATATTTTGTATTTAGCGAAATGAAATATTTCACAACAATTCTGAGCAAAACATGGGGGTATGCCCCCCCTCCTCTCACTGCTCCTGCGCCTATAGCTGCAGTCGTCTATCACTGCGTGTGTGGCCGCCTATGGCTGCTGTCGTCCGTTACTGCCTATGACGCAGTCGCCGTCACTCGCGTGTGTGGCCGCCTAATGGCGGGCTGTCGTCCTTAACTGCCTAAATGACGCAGTCGGCCGTCACTGCTATGACGCAGTCGCCAGTCACTAGGAGCGTGTGTGGGCCGTATGGCTGCTGTCACCGGTCAATGCCTATGACGCCAGTCCCGTCATTGCGTGTGTGGCCGCCTATGGCTGCTGTCAACAGGTCACATGCCTATGACGCAGTCCGCCCGTCACTGCGTGTGTGCCCGCCTATGGCTGCTGTCACCGGTCACCTGCCGTATGACGCAGTCGCCGTCACTGTAGCGTGTGTCCGCCTCAGTGGCTGCTAAGTCAACCGGTCACTGCCTATGACGCAGTCGCCGTCACTGCGTGTGTGGCCGCCTATGGCTGCAGTCGCCGTCACTGCCTATGACGCAGTCGCCGTCACTGCGCGTGTGGTGACCGGGTGGTCGGGACGGAGAACCCCAGCCGCGCTAATCCGCCCCAAGGCTGCATATTCGCCGCCCAACGACGTACAATTGCGAAACAAAGAGCGCCGCCTCTTCTGTACCGTGAACTGGCGGCGAGTCGCTGCATGGAACACTGTCATAAAGTTGAATCGACGGACCTACGCTCGTCGTAATCCGTGCTCGACATATCATCGGACAGAAGTTTTCATCGCCGACCTCCGAGGCCGATGTATCTGAGAGCTCCGGCTCGTGGCAGACTGGTCGATGGTGAGTTGTAAACTCGCCTGTGGTTTGCCGTGGCTTTCTCAACTGACTGATGATGGGAGGGATGGGGTAGGGGCGTGGTCTGCTGCGCCCCTGGCCCGTCCGGTGCCCACCATTCTGCCTATGACTGGGTTGGAGCAGTCGACGGCCGGCCCAGGGACAGTCACCAGTCTGCCTTTGGACTGGGTGGAGCAGTTTGACGGCCGACCCATGGGACAGTCACCAGTCTGCTATGACTGGGTGGAGCAGATCGGCCGGCCGGACCCAGGGACAGTCACCAGTCTGCTATGACTGGGTTTGAGCAGTCGACGGCCGGCCCAGAGGACAGTCACCAGTCTGACCTATACTGGTTGGAGCAGATCGGGAGGCCGGCCAGGGAAGTCACCATCTGCCTAATGAACTGGGTTGGAGCAGTCGAAGGGCCGGCCAGGGAACAAGTCACCAGTCTGCCTATGACTGGGTTGGAGCAGATCGGCGCCCGGACCCAGCGGACAAGTCACCAGTCTGCCTATGACTGGAGTTGGAGCTGGAGCAGTCGACGGTCGGCCCAGGGACAGTCACCAGTCTGACCTATGACTGGAGTTTGGCAGCAGATCGGCGGCCGGCCCAGGACAGTCACCAGTTTCTATGCCTATGACTGGGTTGGAGCAGTCGACGGCCGGCCCCAGGGACAGTCACTCAGTCCTGACCTATGACTGGTTGGACAGTATCGGACGGCCGGCCACAGGGACAGTCACCATCTGCCTATGACTGGGTTGGAGCAGTCGACGGCCGGCCCAGGGACAGTCACCATCCTGCCTATGACTGGGTTGGAGCAGTCGGCGGCCGGCCAGGGTACAGTCACCAGTCTTGCCTATGACTGGGTTGGAGCAGTCGACGGGGCCGGCCCAGGGACAGTCACCAGTCTGCCTTATGACTGGGTGGAGCAGTCGGCGGCCGGCCCCGAGGGACAGTCACCAGTGCTGCCCTACTGACTGGGTTGGGGAGACAGTCGGCGGACCGGCCGGCCAGGTACAAGTCACCAGTCTGCCCTATGGACTGGGTTTGAGCAGTCGGCGCCGGCCCATGGGGACAGTTCAACCAGTCTGCCTATGACTGGGTTGGAGCAGTCGGCGGGCCGGCCTAGGAACAGTCACCCAGTCTGCCTATGACTGGGTGAGGCAACGGTCCGGCGGCGGCCCGGGACAGGTTCAACCAGTTCTGCCTATGGACTGGGTGGAAGCAGTCGGCGGCCGCCCAGGGACAGTCACCAGGTCTGCCTAGTGACTGGGTTGGAGCAGTCGACGGCCGGGCCCAGGACAGCCCAGTCTGCCTATGACTGGGTTGGAGCAGTCGGCGGCCGGCCCAGGGACCGTCACCAGTCTGCCTATACTGGGTTGGAGCAGTCGGCGGCCGGCCCAGGGACAGTCACCAGTTCTGCCTATGACTGGGTTGGAGCGTGGCGGCCGCGCCCAGGGACAAGTCGCCGAGTCTGCCTATGACTGGTGGAGGGCTGGAGCAGTCGGCGGCCGGCCCAGGACAGTCACCATGGTCTGCCTATGACGGGTGGAGGCCTGGAGGCAGTCGGCGCCGGCCCAGGGACAGTCACCCAGTTGCCTATGACTGGGTGGAGGCTGGAGCAGTCGGCGGACCGGGGCCCAGGGACAGTCACCAGTCTGCCTATATTGACTGGGTTGGAGGCTGGAGCCAGTCGGCGGCCGGCCCAGGGACAGTTCACCAGTCTGCCTTATGACTGGTTGGAGCAGTCGACGGCCCGGCCCAGGGCAGTCACCAGTCTATGCCTATATTGACTGGGTTGTGTGAGATGGCTGCATTTTAAGTGCTTTGTAGCACGCCATCTACAATAAGACTAACCTTGTTTTGTGTATTCGTATGGCGCGGGTGTTGGGCGCCGGTTGTGATGTCACCTAGAAGAATCATTACCTTTATTGATTCGCCAAGTCCTGTGGCGACCAGAGTATGAACAGTAACAGCACGGCGGTCGGTCGGCAAAGCGTGCGTGTGAGAGAGAGTGAACAGTGAACACCTACGTATTGGACACAGAGCGGTTCGGAGACGGTTGCAACCTCTGGGCGCTCTGGCGCGGCGAGCGAGACGTGAGTGGGCAGTAGAAAACTTGCCACGTGCTACAGACTTTAAGACTCAGTTTTGCATTGTCAAGTGTCAAATTGTCGATTATATAAGATCCTGCTTTCGTTGCATGTCGTCGTTTGCTCAAGACGACTCTGCTTGCAAGAAGACGGTGCAGACGAATCACATTGACTAGCCCATTTGCACGCTATCAAGGAAGGCCGCTGTAGCGTAACGGGTAGAGTCTCTGACTCGAATCGGGAGAGCCGGGTTCGAATCCCGGGCGGCGCATTTCCTTCTTCGCCACCATGACTGCTGAGCATGATTTTGCCGCCGCTATTTCAAGCCTCACACAACTGCTTAGGGAGCAAGCAGAGGCTGCCAACCAGCGTGAACAACGAATGGCTGACCTCGTCTCCCAAGCTTTGCAGGGCAGGCCAGAGGGCGCGTCTGTAGACGGCGCTGTCCTCAGGACGTCAGAAGCTGCGGTCGGCAAAGCTCGCCTGCCGCCATCAGCAATTCCAGCTCCACGGCTAGTCTCCACAGCCAGTCTCAGGGATTTCGCGGCCTGGCGTGAGAAGTATCGAGGCTACTGTCTGCTCACAGGTCTCGATACCCTCTCTGTTCCAGAACAGCGTGCTGCGTTACTGGCACTCCTCGACGACGAGTGGGCGAGAGTCGTGCGTTACTCTCTCGGCGTGGAGGATGACACACCAGTGAACGACCTGCTGGACAAGATGGAGAAACACCTGCGAAGTCAGAGGAGCGTGCTTCTCGACAGAAAGGAGTACTATACAAGACAGCAAGCAGACGGCGAACCCTTCGACGATTACCTCATCGCCATCAAAGAATGGGCGGAATTCTGCGATTTCTGCACCCACTGTATGGACGACAGGCTCCGAGACAGAATCGTCACAGGCATCCGTTGTGACGAAACGGTGCGGCTTACTTCTCGCCGAGCCGTCACTCACGCTTGCCAGTTCGGATCGAACATCTGCAGAGCGAAGGAAAATGCCCAGCAGAACAGCGAGGCGATCCGTGGGAACCACGCTCGTCCCGTGTCCGCATACCGGCGTGACCAAAGCCGAGACAGTAGAGGCGGACGGGACTTCCAGGACGGGCGAGACAGCCGAGGGAGACAACCCAGTCGAGATGATCGGAACAACCAAGACAGACGAGACGACTGCTCGCCCAGCCGCAGCAAACGATGCGGTTACTGTGACGGACCATGGCACTCGAAGCGAGCAGCTGGGCCTCTGTTCCCTGCCAAAACAAACACGGCCAGGCGTGTGCGCATACACGGGACACTACGCCTCCGTCTGCAGAGATCCCATAGTGGAAGAACACACGGTTCAAATTCATGAGAACAACGTTCATCGGACAGTCTCTATGGTGAATGACGGTGCTGCATCAAGGGGAGAGTGACCAGCAAAGAAAACACCGCAAGTTTCCCTTCTGGTCAGACATCAGGGAGGTCAGGGATCACTGCTGTGGACACCAGACACTGGCGCCGAGGTCTCCGTCATCGGCACCAACGAAGCAGAGCGGATCGGCATCGACATATCACAGCTGACTCAGCCGGCTGACAGACTACTAGCTGCTGGAGGGCATCAGCTGAAGTGTTCCGGTTCGTTCCAGTGTAAGCTCACCATGGGACAGCGCCAGACAGCCACCACCGTAACTGTTGTTCCAGGTCTGGACGGAGCTCTCCTGTCCTGGTACGACTCCATCGCCGTGGGAATAATCTCGCCGGACTTCCCGAGACAGATCTACGGTGTCACCAGCGCTGTGAAGACGCCACAGCCTGAACGACCAGACGGCAGAGGCACCGATGGACTTCCACAGACTGCTGGAGCGACAAGTGTTAGCTTCATCTCTTCACACATTGCAAGCCAGACGGGGGAGATCCGACCCCAGCCGAGAAGACACAGGCACCGGAGTCCCTGAAGGCGGCGTTCCCGAGAGGAAGTGTTCAGCACCCGTGCCACCACTCGCAGCAGGATGTCAGGTGGTCCGATGCGGATCGAGCTGGCGAGCCAGGACGCTCGGTCCATGTGCTGATGTGACAGTCCGCGAGACACAATCCCGTACGGCATGGAGAGACGACATCAAGCGCCAGCTGGGACGACACTGCCTCGCGCAAGATGTCATCACCCTGCTGGCACATCCAAGCTGAGTGGTGCCACCCGATGGTCCCGGTACCGAAACCGCAAACAGGCGACGGAGGCGACGGCAAGGCTTCCGTACGGATGTGCGTGGACCTCACCCGGCTCAACACCTACGTCCGACGTGGGGCTCACCCAGTCACCACGCCTCACGATGTCGTCACTGGGATCAAACAAGACAGCCGGTTCTTCACGAAGCTGGACGCGAAGTCCGGGTATTTCCAGATACCGATCGCAGAGGAAGACCAGGACCTGACGTGTTTTATAACACCCTGGGGACGCTTCAAGTTCAAGCGCGCAGTCATGGGCCTCTGCACGTCCGGCGACGAGTACGGCAGAACGTTTCGGCGATGACAGAGAGACATAGAGAGACCGGCGTGCCAAGGACGGGTAAGGTGGTCGACTGACCATCCTGGCCTACGACTACAAACTCACCTCGACTCATCCTCCCAGCATGGTCCATCCAGATCCTTCAGAGATGTGAGACAGTCACCAGGCCATTCACTCCTGAACCGGCGAAGGTTGACGTACGCCTCTGAGACGCTGGAACTTCTGCGGGGCTTACGTCATCAGCCCTGACGGCTAACACAGACAGACCAACGTAAAGGTGCACGCGGCGATATCAGACTTCCCCGTCCCACAGAACATCACCGACTTGCAGGAGCTTCATGGGACTACCGTGAACAGCTCGGAGCGTTTCTCGACGCGCACACCAGCCAGGGCAGCGAACCGACCGACGAGACCCTTCTGAGACCACGAAACCACTGGGCATGGACCTTCAGAGTGGCACCCAGCGACTCATAGGCGTTCGAAGCCGGTCAAAGAAACCGCTGGTTGCCCGATAACTGGGCAGTACTTCAACCCGTCACTCCCTCACAGCCGTGCACAACAGGGACGCATCACGACTTCCGTGGCCTGGCTATGGCTCTGGCTGCAGCGTCCACGATCAACAGTCTGGAAGCTGGTGCCAGTGCGGCTCCCAGATTCTTGACCGATGGCTTGAGTCAACGCTACCCGTCACGAACTTAGAGAGATTGCTGGCAGCTACGACTATGGGCACAGTTCGAACAGTGCCAAATCTACCTGGCAGGAATGCCTCAGTTCAGCGTCATCACAGACCACAGGCCATTGATACCCATTCTTAACACCAAGTCTCTGGTGGAGATCGACAACCCGAGACTCCAGCGGCTGAGGGAAAGGCTCATGGCATTTACACCTTCACGGCGGGTGTGCGGGAAGCAGGAAAGAACCATTAAACCTACCAGACGCACTGTTCAAGAGCTCCGGTGGATAATTCCAACTGCTGACGACGAAGAAGCAGAACACGAAGTGGCTCACCAGACGCGGAGCGTCCTGCTGGCGCAGATCAGAGACATCGACGAAGACGGAGAAGGAACTCCGCCGTTCCAGGATGCTGTCCTTGTCAAGGTCAAGGAAGCTGCCAGAGCGGATGAAGTATACCAGAAGCTGGCTGAAGTGGTCCTGCACGGATTCCCCGAACACAAGATGGATCTTCACAGCCTGGTTCATCCCTACTGGAACGTTCGTGAGCGACTCGCCATGGACGACGGACTGCTCGTTTGCGGTGCAACGGAACTCGTCTTCCGCATAGCCTTCCGAGCCGGAGAAGCATCTCGAAACGCCTGCATGCAGCCATTCAACCGGCCATTGCCACCGACGAAGCGGCGCGCCAGACAATCGGGTGTAACTGGCCACACATCCGACCAAGACATCCACAAACCTCTGGTGGTCGATTGTCGACTCTGTCAGCGCTAGAGACTGCCAAGCCAGCCAGAAACGAGCCACTCATGACCGCACCCTCAACCGATTCGTGTGCTCCAGCAGACCTTCTTCCACTACCGCAGGAAGACTTCTCGTTACGGCTGATCGACTCTCTGGCTGGGCCGAATCGTTAATCTCATTGCAATAGGGAAGCGACGTCACGGACCCTCGTCTGCTCTCTTCGCGAGATCTTCTCCTCCACAGGCGTGCCAAACGTCTTGAGAAGTGATGGAGGTCCGCAGTTCTCCGCACACCACACGAGGGACTTCCTGAAACGCTGGGGGTATGTCAGTGCACGTTCTCTCAAGTCCACACTACCCCCAGTCAAATGGCCATGCCGAATCTGCAGTCAAACTGGTCAAACGACTCCTGCAGAAGACATCGGTGGCCGGAAACACAGACTGTGACGAGTTCGCTCGAGGTATCCTAGAGATCCGGAACACACCTCGGACAGACGGACGCTCTCCCGCCCAAGTCCTATATGGCCACCCGGTTCGGTCGGCAGTCCCGATCCATCACCGAGCCTTCGCCAAAGCCTGGCAGAAGGCTGCAGAGGACTGCGACCGAAAGGGGGAGGAAGTGAAGAGAGCCGCTGAAGAAGCATACAACGACGGGGCCAAGCCGCTGCACTCACTACGTGTCGGGGCGCACGTATCGATCCAGGACTCAACCACCGGCCTCTGGGACAAAACGGGTCAAGTGGTAGGGATCGGACGCCACAGGGACTACTTTGTAAAACTACCCAGCGGCCGTACCCTGTGGCGTAACAGAAGATTTATTCGCCCGTACCGTCCGATC
>VOPJ01005571.1:34369-61976 GCA_014673585.1 Semibalanus balanoides
ACTCCAGTTCTGGATCCGCAGCTGCCCATACCAAAGACCCATGGTGACTGTCGATGATGCATATCAGTCGATGATGCATATCAGACAGTCGATGCAGGCGTTTAATTACGGTACAGGAATCTAGGAATATTCATCATCGAGATCGATATAATTTATACAACAGGCAACCACACCACGGTCACAATCGTGATCGTCTGTGCGTCACAATGTACACAATGTGTCTCAAATCAAGAATCTTCAAAATGTGCAAATCCGTGGTGATACCAATATGGTACTATATATAACAATTTTGCGTTTAATGATTTTTTACCGATTTAATTTAAAAAAACATTGTCCAAGGCTGTGTATATAAAGTTAATCTGGTGTTTCGAACGCAATTAATAAATTTAAGTAAAGTTGTACATGCAAGAAGATCAAAACATTACTTTCTGGCAAAATACGGTGCATGAATATTTAGGGGGATTATCCCCCCACCCTCAAGATTGGGGGGACGCGTCCCCCCCGTCCCCCCTGTGGCGGAGCCCCTGTTCCCGAGTCCCCCATATAATTCACTATTCGCTTTTCAGCTGTGCTCAGCAGAAAGACGATGGTGTGACAAAACATGATTTATTATCAGTACAAAATACGTTTTTTCAGTCGTCTCCGCTGTCGACTGAGCAAAGCTCGGGCGTTGTACTTCCGCTCCACAAGAAATGATTAATCCAAGAGCACACACCGCCACTGGAATAACTGACATTTGACAGTGCATGGTCGTATACACAATCGAAACCAACCACCACGTGCTGTGTCTCGACTTCGATGTTACTAGCAGAACTAATCCGAGAGTACCGACACCGCCTATGTCTAAATACCACTGTTTCCGCAGCACAGATGAACCACATGCAGCCAGTGAAGGGGCTAATTTGCATTGCGCACCGCCAGGGAAAGAGGAAAAATGTCGACGTGAAAAGCATACAGATTCCACAGAATCCACACACCTAAAACACAGGCATCAGTGTACGCTCAGTAACCTAGACCCAGCGCACAGAGCACGAGTGATCAGCCACTGATATTAGTCGGCGTGACGCCTGGATCCAGTGACGTTATTTTGACGCCGCCCGATTGACCGTCAGCCGTGGCGTCACTCGAGTGACGTCATCTATGACGCCAGACGAGTGACGTCATCGACACGACCATACGGGCCATACGGGCCACACGACCATACGTCTCCCGGCGTAGTCATTCCTGCACGGACTGGATCTTCTCGGTTCCCTGTCCGTGTCCAGAGGGCTCGACGGGGTCCGCACCGACGTCCTCGATCGTCAACTGCTCATGAACATACGCCTTCTCGCCCGTCTTGAACTGCTCGACGGTGTCGCCGGAGCCGTGCAGCACCCACTTGGTGGTGAGCAGACCCTCGACGCCGACGGGGCCGCGCGCGTGGATCCGGCCCGTGCTGATGCCCACCTCGGCGCCCAGGCCGAACCGGTAGCCGTCGGCGAACCTCGTGCTGGCGTTGTGGAACACGCAGGCGCTGTCGACGCCGTCGAGGAACTTCTCCGCCGCGGTGGCGCTCTCGGTGACGATCGTGTCGGTGTGCGACGAGCCGAACTCGTGGATGTGGTCGATGGCGGCGTCCAGGTCGTCGACGAGCTCGATGCAGCAGGCGAGGTCGCCGTACTCGGTGCGCATCGAGGGCGTCAGAGGCGGGCCGAAGGTGAGTAAATCGTGCAGCCGGGGGCCGGAGAACAGCTCCACGCCGTTGTCCTTGAGGTGCCGGCAGATGTTGTTGAAGAGATTGGGCACCTGCATCAGGTCCTTGTGCAGCAGGAGCGTCTCCATGGCGTTGCAAGCGGCGGGGTAGTCGCACTTGCTGTCCTTCACTGCGGTACGAGGAGAATGGCGCTGGTCAGACGCGAACAAACTGAGACCGGCGCTGGTCAGACGCGAACAAACTAAGGCTCTCGTGAGTTCACAAAGAGAAGTACAACATGGAGGGTTGAGGAAATGTTTGAGTCATTAGGAGGCAGTCACTCCAGGGAGTTTGGTTTAGTAGTTGTATTATTTTACTAAGAGCGGCACATAAATGCTTAAATAATAATAAATTATTAACAGTACTGTTAAATTGCAGTTGGCAAATTAATATGAATCTAATTATGTGCTGCTGTGTGTGGTTTGCCGTACCGATTTCGAGGGCCTTGTTCATGTCTGCGTCGATGTCGACGTAGACGTGGCAGACGCCCTCGCTGTGGCCGAGCACGGGGATGTTGCGACTCTGCTTCTGAATGTTGCGCACGAGCTCGCCGCTGCCGCGCGGGATGACCAGGTCGACACAGTCGTCCAACTGCAGCAGGTCACTGATGTCCTCCCGGCCACCCACCTGACAGGGCGGAGATAAGAACGTCACAATACGCCGTCACCAGACATAGTCACGTTACAGTCAATTCATAGCATCATGAGAGACCACGATATAGCTCATACAGTAGCCTATAACACTTCGCTTCCGCAGCTCCGATGCCAAGGGATTTGAGCCTCGTTAAACGGGCCATGGAAAAACCATAGCCACCTCAGCCATCAAAAATCACGAAATATATCAAGACATCGAGATATCATATATCATAGACCGGTTGAAACATCAGCCGAAGGCTGATGTTTCAAACGGTACTATAGAACCAAAGTGTTCTCTAGCACCTGTACGCTTTTGGCTGAGCAGCCTGGACAGTAATTGCTGGTGGGCTAGCTCAGACAGACAGACAGACACACACAAGGTACGTACCAATCCAACGGCGCTGGTCGCTCCGACCGTGGCGAGCGACTCCCTTCACGAGATACATCAGGTACTCGTTGCTGTGCTTGGCCTCGCTTCCTCCCTTCAGGAGGAGGCCGTTTCCGGTGCTGATGGCCAGAGATGCCACCTGACGGTAGAGAACAGAGTCAATAACTGCACCGACTGGGAGTTAGGCATGCACATTGCGTATGCATGCATCGCAAAATATCCGCACCGCTGGAAGATAGCCGTGAACGACGCACGATGTGCTGTGTACACCTGTCATAAATATAACGTTGCAAAGGAACCGCAGCGCGGAGATCGATCCATTGTTTGCCTGGCACATGAGTGATCAGCAGCAAGCCGTGTTAAGTCATTGCCAGTGTCGGTGATCAGCCGTGACGGATTCGCCGAATGCGACTTCGAGTGACTAGGAGAGCGCGGCCGCTCTCGATCTGCCCCCCTTCTCGATCCGCCGTCAGCCCTCACCTGAGGCAGACAGTCGGGCCGGGACTCGAAGATGACGAGCAGCACGCCGAGCGGCACGGTGATCTGCCTCAGCTCCATCCCGTCCGCCAGCTGGGTGCGGCGCACCACGCGTCCCAGCTGCCGGCGCCCGTCCGCCGCGATCTGCCGCAGCCCGACCGCCAGGTCCGACAGCTTGGCCGGGGTCAGCTTCAGGCGCGACAGCATCGCCTCGCTCAGGTCGTCCGCCTTGGCCTTCTTCAGGTCGATCTCGTTGGCGGCGATGATGTCGGCGCAGCGGGACTCCAGCAGAGAGGCCAGCGTGGTGATGACGCTGGCACGCTCCTGCCAGCTGAGAGACTGCAGGATGCGGCTGCCGCGACGCGCTGCAACGGAGGGGTGTTGCTGATGCACTTGACACACTGCTGATATACTTTGATTCGAAGTCCGCACAATGCTGAAATCTAAAAGAAAACGCTACAAACATCCAGCTGACATACTTTCGACACCGTCAACACATGATTGCTAGCACGTCAGATCGAAAGACAGCAGATCCTCTTTCCAATGCATACGCAGTCGACCAGTCCCTGTCTACCGGCTGAAGAGTGAGTTCAGTAATCCCATCGGCGAAGTCGGCACATCGACGCGGAGCCAGCACTCACCTCCCTTGGCGAGCACCTCGACCGCCTGTCCGCCGGGGTTGGTCTTCGCGATGAACGTGCCGACGCGCCTGCCGGCCACGATATCTTTGATGGCATTATCCTGCAGGCCATTGCAGATGACCACGGACACTCCGTGATCCAGAGCCCAGGTGGCCGCCTTCGCCTTGGAGTCCATGCCGCCGGTGCCGACGCGCGACTTGCCGCCGAACTGGATCTCGTCGTTGGTGCCGGGCACGTATGTGTCGATGAGGCGAGCGCCGTCCTGATCGGGGGGCCGCGTGTACAGACCGTTGACATCGGTCATCAAGATGAGCAGGTCGGCGTGCAGTTGCGCCGCCAGCCGCGACGCCAGACTGTCGTTGTCCTTGATGCTGATCACCTGCAGAAGGGGTGGAGGGGTTAGAAGGTGCCGGGGATCACCTGCGGAAGGGGGTTAGAAGGTGCCGGGGATCACCTGCGGAAGGGGGATTAGAAGGTGCCGGGATCACCTGCGGAGGGGATAGAAGGTTAGATGGCAGCGAAGACGGAAGTGGTGAGAGGAATGCATATTTGGAAATGTTGAATACGAAATCCAGATCCATCAGCCCAGGTCAGCCAAAACTAAAGATATTGTTTTGAAAATTAAACAGTTGTGCGGCGTATTTATATAAATAATCTTACGTTTATCTAAATTAACTTTGAGGACATGTATTACTTACATAAAAATAAAATAGGGAAGATGTAAAGCAATAAGTACCTAATTAATGTCTGCCCAGCCATCGTAGTGAAGTTTATTTATTTGAGTTTTTGAGAGGGGGGGGGGGTGCTGTTCTAACACATTGTTTTGTAAATCGTTACATTCAACTGGAATTAAAGCATCGAACAATGTTGAAAATACCTTACATTCCCGAATTGTTGGAAGGGTTAAAACAATTGTACCTAAGCCGGAGTATGAGATGAGAATATGCAACACATGCGGATTCGTTACAACAGCGAAGCACAAGTATCGGATAAGCGTCCCCAAAGTTGCAAGAGACGTGCCTAATTGATGCAGTACATGTACATCATGAGAACTCAGTTTCGCCGGTGCTGCTAAAAGAAGAACTTGTTAGTCATAGTTCCCCTCCCACCTGACGACGTGCGCGTTACGGGAAGGTGGTTAACTTGGTACTGAAGTTGGCGACCTAAAGCTCTGCTGGCAGCTGGTTACTCCCGGCGTGAAGTGAAGCGGAGATTCGATAAATAAATGCTGCCACAGATACCATTAGTCAGGACTCACCGTATGCCAATCACCTTTGTTATCGCTCTAACCACCACAAGACACCTCCAACAAATAGTTGGTCATTTAGAACAAAGGTCTGCCTCCAACTCGCCCATCACCATTACACCAATCTGCAGACCGGAACATGCACTTGCAAATGCTGGAAGGCACAGACACGCAAGCAGAAGTAGTTATCTCCACCGCACAGCGCCGCCGTCCCCGAACATGCTATCCAGCCTCTGTCCAGCCGCTGTCCAGCCGCTCTACAGATCTAACTAAGCTCGGGTTAGTGGCTATCACCGGAGGGCCGGCAGAGCCAGTGGCTGGCGTCGCTGCAGATGTGGCACTCACTGGTCGGTTCGTTGGCTTGCCTGGCTTCGCTAAGCTCTGAAAAACAGATCGGTCCGGTCAGCGCACGCTGTATATGTACCGCTCATCACCGGCGACGGAGCGGGATGACAGGGGGGTATGCGGACATGCTGGCAGGTGCACGCCAAACGCCACGCCAAATAAAGAACATCACCGGCCAAATGCCGAAGCAAAACAAGAGCCACAAGCTGTAGCGACAGCGAGTGCATTGAATGTGTGATAGAGCTAGTGCAAATTATGGTGTGTTCTGTGACAGGGTTCAAAACCACACCACAAAATCACACACTGCAATCCGACCTAAGGCACAAGCATGTGTGCAAAAGCGGAAGCCGTCTGTGAAAATGCTTTTCTATTTAACAGTTTTTAACATCTAGTTGTTTGAGGTGACAGGCGAATGTGCTGCTTCTAAAAGCCACGGCATGCTCGCCGGTAGTGCACTACTGAGGATGCCTGTCAGCCAGACAGTGCTTCACACCACACCGATAGACAGCGCAGGGGCGCCACTGGCGGGGGGGGGGGCGCCACTCACACCGGTCAGATCCTCGTCGATCTGCGGAGGGGGCGCCACCGCATCGTTGGTGTTGATGATGGGCACAATGTTGAGCGAAATCAGCTCCTGCATCGTCTCGAACAGGTTCTGTTTGATCTCGTCGGAATAAAAGTCGGCCGTGGTGATCAGAATCTGCAGCAGACAGGATATTTCGATTACGTCAGAGTGAGGTAGTCTGAAGAGCGCAAAGGCCAGTGGCCCAGTGGGTGAGCCAGTCGTTGCTAAATAGTAGCGGCGCAGTTACATCGAGTTGGTTTCAGGTAAGAGAGGCAATTCTCAATATGCATAGTTGGTCTACATACACCCGCATATGCACAATCATGCGCACATTCGCACGCACACGCACAATCATACGCACATTCGCACCACACGCACATACAATACATTCGCACCCGCGCACATGTATATTCATTTCGCACAGAGTGCGGGACAGACCGGAGACATGGATAAAAAATGTTTAGTATTTCTCAGCCATGCCGGAGTTATCCAGGAAGTTCTCCACGCAGAACCTGATCTCCGCCACATTAAACGCAAAACCAGTTTTTAAGCCCACGCGGGCCGGGCAAAAACCGGTTTATTTTCGGCCCACGCAGCTAGCGATTATCCCACAGCTTGGGGCGGCTGGTAACATCCTCTACCACCCTGGCTAGTAACAGCCGCGGTAAGACGCCCATGCCCCTCCGATGCCAAAACAGGACACTGCCGAGGTCACCGGAAGACGGAGAGCCCAAATGGGGATGGTGGGTATCAGCGGACACGCGGCTCGCTAGGACGGTGGTGCGGTGCTAGGTATGTTTTTTTACACATACACGCGACATACAGCGCTTACATATTTGATGCGGTGACCATTGGATGGGTGTTTCCGAATGTCGCAACAAGTTGAACAGGAAGTGTCGCAACAAATATTATTATATATTAACCCAGATGATAGTTACATCAAAATTACCGGTGTGGTAGATGTCATCAAAAACTTTCAGGCGGTTACTTGTCCGAATTCACCTTGATATGTCGCCTAGAATGTATAAACTTCCAATTCAATTATATATTAGCACGAGCTTATGTTGTGCGTTAGTAAATAGTAAGGGCTTATATCAATCAGCATGTGCTCGCGATCACAGCACCATGCACATTCAGATACTTTCCGACATTAACTCACGCTGAGAAGAACGGTTGAATCCGATCTCTTTACCAATTAAAGTGGAATTATAAAAAGCGAGAGGAATTATATAAAAAGGTTATGCAAGCCAATATATAATAAATATTATATCAGGAGTTTATTTTACGAGCTATAAGCCGATAAACAATGGATTGATGCCCTTTCCAGTAATACAAATCGCCGAACCTATATGAAGCTAAGGACATGTAGTATCGATGAACTTAAACAAAAGCAATGGGGACACTGCTATCAATTTCGGACGCTGATCAGTGCAAGTTCAAGGTTCGAAATTTGTTTCCGAATAAAATGCAGAATGGTCAAAAATATCGACCGAATCCACCAACGGTGGCGCCTTTTGATCAGGAAGTGAAGATATCAAACGTTCAACTTCATTTATCCGTATATATGTAAATCAAAAGAGCAAACCAACTTGCAAGTTAGGACTTCGTTCAGTTGAACGCAGGAGAAATACTTGACGTATGTCCCACATTGACGAGGCCGGCTCTTTCGCCCCCAACACCGCCCTCACGGTGCTGATCGCTACGTCAGAGGGGTCTGTGTCGTGACCCCCCTTCGCGGTCTGGTTACGGTCCCATTACGTCACGGCATACGGCTGACGCGATGAAAACGGTTACGCCATCAACTAGTCAGTGCCCAAAATTCCACGACCTTGTGCAAGTGGGCCGGGGTGCTTCATGGAACGGACTAGGGAGGGACAGGGGGACTGGGAGTTTCGCTCATTGATAGTAAATAAAACGAGCATGCGTAACGTGCAGTGGTATTGCCAGTGAGGAACGCGAGATCATGATTCCTAAAACAAGGATATATTGCTCAATTTAGACAGCATTGTCAATATTGAGTGGTAGCAGCTTTGCATCCAAATGTCACTCTTTGTCAGTCTGGTACTGTGGATGGCAAACTGTCAGCTCGGGATACAGGCGTGAGTTTGGTTTCACCCCAGTCTCACCTGTGCTATCCGGACGCCGTACTGGGCGAACATGGCGTCATAGAGGGACATGAGGCCGGATTGTCCGACGGCAGCCGCCGCACGGGGCTCCAGTGTGTAGATACCGCTCTTCTGAAACAGCCAACACCATCACAGGTAAAACGGACAGTCCATTCAGCACAACACAACACAACACAACACAACACAACACAACACAACACAACATTCAATCATCAAGGGAGCTTGACTGCTTCTGGCCATTTTAACACATTTTAATAACGTTTGATATATATATATATATATATATATATATATATATATATATATATATATCATAATATATATATATAATATATCTCTCTCTCTCTCTCGCGTTCATTTGCATACATTATTCTCAATTCATCTGCGCGAACGATTGGAATACTATTATTTCAGCACAGTCGCTTTATCCTCCAGTTATTTTACGGCAAATGTAGCAAAGAATCACAGCCGGCAGCAGCGTACCCTGGCTCTGATGCCGTTGCTCTTGGACAGCGTCTCCCTCATACTGAGCGACATGACCAGCTCCTCGGTCAGCTTCTGTTTGCCGAAAGCTACCGAGCCGGAGGTCACCATCAGACACTCACGGCCCTGGTTTTGCAGCTCTGCCACCTGTAGAGAGACAGGTGAGGTCAGGTCCGGTCGTCAGGTTAGGTCAGGGCAGGTCATCAGGTTAGATCAGGTCGGGACATCATATCAGATCAGGACACCAGGTCAGGTCAAGTCAGGGCAGGTTATCAGGTCAGGTCAGGACATCAGGTCAGGTCAGGAATCAGCGTCAGGTTAGGACATCAGGTCAGGTCATTGGACATCAGGCAGGTTAGGACATCAGGTCATGGTCAGGGTCATCAGGTGGCAGGTCTCAGGTCACCCGGAACAATATGGTGCCTTCACATCACGTCACATCAACGGTAACCAGCGCGCTGCCGAAACTGACCCCATATTGTCCAGCTGTTAGTTATAGGTTCATACTCGATCTGTATTTATCGGAAAAGTCGCCGTAAATGTACGAAATTTTACACTTATATAAAATTGACAAGCCACGGTCGATATTAACGAACAATCGGGCTGTCATTTTGAACACATTGCGCTGTCCTAGTGGTAAAGTATCCAATTCAGTTGGGGCTTCATCCCCCCCCCATTGTTCTTCAGACCCCACAGCTTGGACGAAAAAGTGGGTCAAAACCAGATATAAATATTCATCTTGTGGATTTTGATGGTATTTTAAGCGATTTTTCCCAGCTTAGCCCTCTCCTCCAACTTTTATGGAGAAGCTACGCCCCTGCGCTCTCCACTCGTAAGTAGGTCAGCGGTCAGTCAATGGCCGCGACCAATGCCATCTCACAGTAGCCGCAGTCATCACAGCTGACACTACGGCACTACTGACGGGTCACACACACACCTGTTCGACGATGGAGGCCAGCCTGCCGAGGGCCAGGCCGCACTCGTCCTCCCTGGTGATGACGGCCGAGCCCATCTTGACGACGATCCGGCGGGCCGTCTTCAGTTGGCTGCGCTCCTTGAACGGCGAGTAGTTGGTGTCGGCCGTCTGTAGAGCTCGCCCTTTACCGGAGTGATCACCCTGAGGAAAACACAGGAACATGGTCGGTCAGCCTCTGTCTTCTGCGTCTGAAGTCTGAACAGCGTTAGCAACCAGTCTATTGCAGCCTGTATTGTAATTGGGGTTTATGTGCGCACTGACTGCTAGGTTATACTATACGGTGCTCATTTATTAGTTTTGTCTTTCATTTAGTTTTCCGCGATTGGTGAGCGACCCTTTGTAGGGCATCTCTGTGTGCTGTATGTCTGTGTGTGTCTGTGTGCTGTAGGGCATCTCTGTGTGCTGTATGTACAGGTTTTATGTATTGAGGACCTGTGTCCGAAGAGCCCGAGTCTGCGCCATGAGCTTCTCTGAGCCGATAGCGCGGCCGTTTCGCTGTACGGGGGGCCGGCGACGCGAGGTCAGACGGCTGTACGGGGGCCGGCGACGCGAGGTCAGACGGCTGTACGGGGGCCGGCGACGCGAGGTCAGACGGCGGACAAACGTCCGGTCAGTCAGTACGCCGCCGGGCCGCAGCCTCCCCTCCCCCTTCCCCTCCTCTGCACCAACTTCCAGGCGAGAGCTAGAGCCTCCTCTTCCCTCCCCTGCCCAGGCGTGCGGGAGCCTCCTCTTTTCTTCCCGTCCTGCCCCAACGGGAAATTCAACTCCCCTCCCCTGACTCAGTCAGGAGGATGTGGTCCTTCTGACCTAGACAGGCGCTTCCTTTCCCTTCTCCCCTACTCAGACAGTTCCCCCCATACCCCACAGTCACTCCCCAGACAGACACTATTCGGCCGGGTCACACGTGCCAGAAGCGGTGGCGGCGGACTGTGGCGGTGGCGGCGAATTCGTAGCAAAATTGACACATCTTCTGATATGGAAGCAAATTTAAGCAACTTTTAAAAAGGAAAGTTTATTTTAAATCAGCTATCAATGCCTAAGTAAGCAAAATTCGATGAGTTTTCAGAATTATGCGAGACTTTTTGGAATTTGCCCGCTAAACCTCCCCAACCACCGTTCTGAATCCGCCCATGCTGACATTCCATGACATCAGTGACCGCGGGGAGTGGCGGCCTTTTACCGTCACGTTACTCCAGTCACGGGAGCGAGGAATTTTCATGTGGTGGGGTAAAACTGTTACGCAGCGCCGCCGAAATTCACGAGCGTTTCCCCGCAGTGCCATGGTTCTAGTTGTTCAAATCACCGGAGTAAGGGTCCCAGTAACATTTAATCTTACTTTCATGTTCTCATATATTATGTTATCTACATAGTGAGTATATTAGTGGAGGTGATATGGACATGTCACAGGATTACAATGTTCTGGAAAGTGACAGTATTGGCCCGACATTCAGGCTTCAGCGTAAATAAAGTACTAGTCTCGTAAAATGAGACGTTCACAACTGAACATATCCTGATATACAAACGATGGAAATTCCTTCGATCAAGTAAAGATACGCGGAGACAGCAATAAGGAATTGATAAGGCCAGACAATGATACCCGACACGGTCTGACACTGGCCTGGCCCCGTCCCGTACCCCCTGCAGTACTCGACACCTGCCGAGTCGGCCCCTGCCAAACCAACTAATCCGGCGTCGGCTCCACCTTGCCACCACCGTCCCTGGTAGACCCATAGTCATAGAATACTAGATGCAAATTAGTAGAGGCAGACCCACGCACGTCGCACTGCCTCGCGCCAGAAATATGCGGTTGTGGCGGCGGTGGCCGTGGCCACGGGGCGGGACAATCGACGAGCGGCGCCGACGCTGCTGGGCTGACGTCGCCCCCGCAGCGCCATGGCACGCACGTCCAGGCCTCGCTGGCGACCTACAGAGGTCCAGCCTACGCCGCTCCACCCGGGCCGAGATGCCAACAGGTCAGCCGGAAGTCAGTCAGACGTACAGCGCTTTGACGCCGATGTCCACCGGTGGAGATCCGGATAGTACCAGTATGAGCCAGATAGTACCAGTATGCGCCGGCACACAGTGGAACAATGCCAAATGTCACGGGATGGGGGCGGGGCGGGCTAATGTGATCTGTAGCTAAAATCATTGCTCACCAAAACAGTAGGTACACCGGACTAGGACTAAAGAGCACTTCACAGCATAGTTTGTCATGGGTGCCTGAACCCCAAGCCCAGCCCAGTCGAAGCCCATGGGCACCAAGCCCAGACCCAGACCAAACCCATTCAAATTCATAATATTGAGGCCCATGCCCATCCCATCAATATCAAGCAGATAATTATTTTCAAAAAAATTGCAACCATTATCCTAACATATTTGTTTGCATGCTATTAACGATTAATAATATCACGCACCTGTGTATTGCTGTGGCTTTTGACTCATCGAACACTTTTCGGTCAACATTGTCAGACTGGATCAGACTTTGGATCAGACATAATTTGGGATTTCTAAATATTTCACCACTGCTAGGTTCTTTACTTACCATGATTTATTGTTCTCATATAATTGTCAATTTATTGTTTAAGTGTCCTATATCATTTATTAAAATATTGACCTTTTTAAACATCTGGTTGTCAAGTAAAAAAATAACGGCTAGCGACATGACTCAAAAATTGGCCTACCCATGCCCACCCAGGACCCATGAAAAGTCGAAAAATGCCTACTCAGCCCCAGACAATCGGAAGAATTGAGTGGGCACCCATGGGTGCACCCGATACATGAAAAACACTGCTTCACAGCATAGCAGTTGACAGTGTGCCCAGCGAGTTAATCTGCACCCCACTGGGCCTTTGCATTTCCTTCGCCCGACTGTGGGGGGGGGAGGGGTGAACACCCCTCTAACTCGGCACGTAGACCAAAACAAAAATACTGATCAAACCGTTATTAAAAATAATTTCGAACTGTTTCAGACTTTTTTCGCTCACGTCAAATCTCAGGTCACCAGAGGTCATCGAAAGTCAAATTTTCCAGTTTTAGGACATCGCTCCAGAAACCCCCAAATACTCTCGGAAACTATGCTATCTAGAAACAAAAGTCAAAGGGAACAAATGCTAGCCATTTAAAATTTGCAATTACACTAGTTGTCCTCAAAATTGAACCTCAGTTCAATAGTTTAGGCTCTGGTCATTAAAGTCAAAAATCTGATTTTTGCAAAAAATATTTTCGCAAATAGACTTCTTAACCTAATAAAGATAGCGCAAATACTGTTTACGCCATCGTGTTTGTTTTGTCTCGTCAAGGTGCTTTTGAAATTGTTAAAAAATCATGTTAGCGTCAACTAAAAAATGACTCAGGTCAAGGTCAAGTTTGGTGACCCAAGTAGTCATGTTGCATATCGATGTGCCGAGACAACACCATTGCGTGAAAGTTGAAATTCTCGATCTGTATTATGTCCAGAGTTATTGACAAAAAATGTGTTGGTGACCTCAGATGCCCTCAGATGACCCCGTAAGGGTCACCGAGTAAAACCTGCACTTGGATCAGCATAATATCCTATGATTAATATTAGCCAGAAGGAAATGGACTATATGCGTCGAAAAAGAAAGCATTGCATATTTCTCTTCTGACTTATAAAGGCGAAGGTCACAAAATTGACCCGACCTCAGGTCACGATATCGAAAATTTTCAAAAGAGGGGGATGATTTTTTTTTAGGATACTGATGACTTAATAACCCTGAACGTTTATATTGATCCCTTAGAAAACTGTTGTCCATGGCACGACCCCAAACTTTTTGGGAGGTGGGGTCACTTGACCTACCTGGTGAACCTGACTTAATCCGACACGAAACTGCTAATTTTTGCAAAATGTGCGGAAAGGATCAATGATTAGTATGTGTCACCACGAGAGTGGCGCGCCATGAAAACCAAGCTGGGCGGCTCCAAACTTGCTCTGCGGCCCCGACTCGGCGTCGCGCGGCTGACTCCCCCGGCCGGCAGGGAATCGCTGGCGGCCGCAGCCGTGTGACGTCAACTTACCACCCATCCCCACCGTCCTCTACCCCACGCCTGCTGGCCAGCGACCGCAGCGACCGCAGCAGATTGCGGCACCCGTTTGAACAGCACCCTGTTCACGTGTCCCAATCTGCTGCGGTCGCTGCCGGTCGCTGCGGCCAGGGCGGGGGGTAGTACCAAGACGGGGATGGGTGGTAGTATGAACTTCACACGGCTGCGGCCGCAGCGATCCTGCGGCCGGAAAGTCAGCGCAGCGACCGCCGAGCCCGTCCGCAGAGCATTTGCAGCCGCAGCTTGCGTTCAGGCGCTACTTCGTGTGACGTATGGAGCCAGTGGCGAGAATCGCCGCCGCGCAGACCCTTGAACCACTCAAGGCAATGCCAAATGCCTGATTTTTTCTTTTTTACTGTCTATGTAACTGGATAAATAGTTGGTCTACTCAATACCTTTAATTTGGCGTCTGCCACAGGTTTTGAACTCATTTCTGAATCCACCAACACAACATGACACTATTCCAGACTATGCTACTGCATATAATTCATGACTGGCTGCAAGGCAAAATATATGTGACCCCAAGGTTTTGCACTACTAGAACATACTTATATCAAAATATCATATAACTTTGGATAGCAATTATTAGCGCTCCAAACATTTCAACATAACAGCACGCTGCACGCCCAGCTAGTTTTGAGACGAACATGCTTCACGTTGAACTGTCATGTCTACCACCTTAACAACGTCTTCTTCCTGTCCCAGTGACACGGCTAACCCAGGCAATAAAACCAAAAATAAAGACAAGGCAAGATGTGCATCACCACGAGCCGACTGCCAACGTAGAAATATTATGACATTCTGGACAGTACATACTCCCTTTAATATTATAATATGGGAGTTGTCGGCTTCAGACTGGTGCCACAGACTCAAAGATCCATGTTTTTAATGAACTGTCACAACGTCTCTTATAAAACTTCAATAAACAATATTTCAAATGATGTCACAAAGCTATAAAAAATATTTCAGACGTACGCACAAGCTATGTAACCTTATTACGCAAAAGAAGCTTCTACATTTAAATGATTAGCACTCCAAGTAAATGCATGTTAAAGGGACCACGTCCACTCAAAGTAAAATGATATGGAAAGAACATTCCGAATTTGATAAGCCACCATGAAGTCCGTTTGTTATTCCGCGCCCAGTCGCCCAAATATCGCCGTTCAAAGTTCAGTTCTTCCAGCCAATGAGGTTGATGAGTCGCCACACTACGTACCAAAATACATTAATTGCAGCCTTGTTAACATGGAAATTAGTGAAATTGTGCTTAAGCATTTACAAATTGTAATGTCAGAAAACTTTCATGTATTATAGCTGATTGAAAATTTTTACGTTGAAGGAAAGCCAAAGATCCGTTGCAAGAAAGTTATTTAGAAGGGATTATAATAAATAGATGATGACGAAGGTCTAAGATGTCGCTGGAATAATGAATCTACGTCGACGGTGAGAAAAGAACATTAAGAGCTCGGTACGGGAGTAACAAAAGATAAGAGGAAATAAATAAAAAACAACTTCAATCGGACGAAAAACAAAGAATAAAACAAAAACTGAACTTGGCGGCACTACGCGCCGACGTTTTTTCGTTATCTTGATAAAACATGAAGGGGTGTTCAACCCCCCATGCAGTGGGGCGCGGGTTTAACAAAATCCCAAAAATGGATTGTTGTTTACATTCCTGAATTCCCTGGAAATAGTTTGTTTCACCGTGAAAGTAGCGTAACCTTAACTTGTATGGCGGAGGTGTCACGTGCTTGCATCAGTGTTAACTTGTACACGTATACAAAAAGTGAGCAAACAAGTTGCATATTGCACACAGTGGTTTACATTATGCGACACATGACCTTCATGGCAGACTGGTTTTGTGATCGACTGATTGAATCGATTGTAATAGTTAAAAACAATTCCCGAATAAGGAAAGGGTCGATTTATCACCAGATCCTTGATTCATTAATCTTCATTGAAGCTTAACAAGCATGGAATCGAGGCTGATTGGATAAAAAAGTAACGATTTACGATTCAAGTGCACATGGTAAATTGTGCAAACGCAATGCAGTCCCAGTGGCTACATTCATTTATACTGAAATATTACTGCTGTAACAATGTTTTAATCAGTAGTGGGCAACTTGCGTTTCTCAGTTACTTCGTTACAAACGGAACTACTTTTGCAGTAACGAAGAAATGATCTAGTCACTTTTCAAAACAGGCAACGAACCAAGTAACTTACGACCCGTTACGATATAATCAAATCCATTACTCCGTTACTTGTGTGCTGAGATAGTGGGCCGGCGTGAAAGGGAGGGGGGGCTCCACTAGCGGGGAAAACTAGAGGTAGAATATACTAACCGATCTCCTACCGAACAAATCTCATCTTAGGTCATCTTAGGTCAGTGACCTCGGTTGACCTGTGTAAGAACATGACCGCAGTGGAACATATTGTAACTTACGTTACCTTTGTCGCAAGGTAACGGAGTAACGAGTAACGGAACTACTTTTATGAATAACTGAGTAACGAGTGACAGAAAGACTATTTTTAGAAACGATGCACATCACTGGTTTTATTGATCGTAAACATAAATTCAACGTATATATTTAAATGTTGAATCAAACGTGAATCGATTAGAATACCTATATTCATTCTTTGAAGCGGAAATCATAAATTATCAAAACTGTATTCAGGAATCGAACAGTAATTTAATCATTCAGGTTCAAAAATGAATCGTGATTGAATAGTTTCCAAAAGTTAAATTCATAACGAGTCTGCTTCATTACATGCACAAATCCGACTACTTTGTACCTGTAACCTGTCTGCGAAAATACAAACGTATGGAGGAACTCAAACATTGCAGCTGTTATATACCCTTCAAGTATTTGCAGAATTAGGTATCACACACTAGCACCACCATAAAACTAGCATAACTGAGGACTTTAGCACCATATAGCAATTACAAAACGAGACTATCAGCATTATAACGCTGGCGACAATAATCTGATATCACAGCAACCCGTTAACATCCACAGTTCCCCAACTGACCTTTTTCCATCCTGCTGTAGAGAAGAGTCGGGCACCGGAGCCAATGCGGGGCTGTGACAGCGCCAGGCGGGCGGCCGGCGAGGTGACGGAGGCTGCCCTCAGCAGGGCGGCCCGGCGACCCTGGCTGACCTGGGTCTGCACCAGCAGCGGGTTACCGCCGGGCTGGCCGACCCGGCCCAGCAGGCCGGCTGACGGACTCAGGCTGCGAAGACGAGCCGTGGCGGACATAGTTGCCGCTGCCGCGTGCTGTGCTCAAATGCCGGTCGGTGAGGCGGCGACAGGCCCGCGCTCGTCGTTCGGGTCAGCTGTGCGCGCCACTCGCTCGCTCGGCTTACGCAAATCGGTCGTCGGAGCGCTCAGACGCGTCGACGTCGCCGTCGGGTGGAGGTCGCGCTGGTGCAGCGGATTCCGGGCACGGTTACCGTGCTGCGATGTCTCTCGGGACGGTAGCTCGTCCTGCGCAGGTCTGGGTGGCTGGGCTGGTCAGGTCGGACCTTTCAGGCGCTGGTCAGAGCTGTGCAGCTATCCTAGATCAAAGTTGTCTTGTCGCCGACCAAGGGAGAAGAAACCGAGAGTCAGGCTGGCGGTACCCACGCGCAGGAGTCCAGGCATCAGAGTAGTGGCGGTGCGAATGCTCCTGACGGCAGCGAGGTGCGGCGAGCAGTGGCCGCCGAGCGCCGCCGTCCCAGGTAGTCACCGAACCTACCGCTGCCCCCGGGGCACATCGACAGGTTCCTCGGCCGGTAGTTTTCCATCCGCGCTGGCGTGCCGTCTCCGGCTGACGGCAGTAGTTTTCCACCGGAGTCCGAATCTGCTTTCTGATCTGATCCTTCTTCTAGAAACGGTCAACACCAGACAACTTCTGGGGAGCCGTAGATAGGTAGGTAGGTAGTTGGCGTGGTTTTTACTGAGCTGAGGACGAGGGATGGGTGGAATATTACCTCTCCTCTGGCTCGCGCTCCTGAGAACTGAGCCTTTATTTCCAGGAGTCTGGAAAACCGGTGGGCCTTTGCGTTCTCTGGATGACGAGGTAACTGAGAGCAGCCTGCAGGTGTAGATTCATTCTTAGATCCATAACCTGGAGGGTGCAATGAGCGATCGTGCACACACGGCGAATACAAACATCCATTGACCTCGATATATAATATATCATATATATATATAAACATATATAATATATTATATGTATTATTTGTAATATATATATATACATATATATAAAATATATATATATATTATATATATATATATATATATTAATATATAATATATATATATGTTTGCTTATTGCACGTAACATATGTTAGCGGGCATGAAGAACAGGCATTTTGGCAAAAGTGCCTAGTGCAATCGCAAAATGCCTGGGCCGGTAGGCATTTTACCAAAATTGCCCATAGGCAATTGCAAAATGCCGACGGTCAGGTATCTTCAAAATGCCAGGCAATCTGCAAAATGCCGACCGACCAGCATTTTGCAATGCCTGACAAAAATATTTCAGGCATTTGCAGAATGCCAAGGCTTTTGATATGATCTTCGGATAATTGCTTTATTGTGTATTATCAATGAGCTCGTACAATTTACGGACCAGTCGAAATATAGTGAGTAGTATTAAGTACGGACATATCGGCACAGTCGCAATGAAACCCTGCGAAGTTTTGTTTCCCTTGCGTGGTTCTTTCAAGACTGAACGGATCTTGCTAGAATTTCCACTCATGGTCACTAGACACGTACTGAGTTAAGTATCAATGCACTCGCCACTAAACACTTAATTCTCTCGACGCTGCGTTACTACAAGAATACCAAGGCATACTGATACCTGTATCTCGAACAAAAATTTTCGGCCTCTTATGCTAAGCAAGCAGTGAATAACGATGCTGGACTCAGGCACGTAGGCCAGGATTTTGCTCAGGGGGGCTGTCGGAAATAAATTCCAAATTTTGCTCCTAGAATCTCATTCTATTTCTAGTGTGAAATCACATTTTGCTCCCCACCAATGTTGCTGACCGGGGGGGGGGGGTAGGAGTCGGGTTTTCCAGAAGAATCTCATTCTTGATCTAGTGTGAATTTATTCGCAGGGGGGGCGATGGCCCCGTGCCCCCCCCCCCTTGGCTACGTCCCTGGCTGGACTCGATTTCACGAGCCGAGACAAAAAATGTATCAGCTAACAGGCTCCGTTTCAAATTTCGGCTCTGCAATAAAGGCTGAAACACAGCACTCGCGGCAAAGATCGCGTCTCGCAAGCAATCGCGTCTTTGCGCCGGCGTCTCGCTAGAAAGTCTCGTTCTCGCTCGCAAATCGTGCCGAAAAGTTGCCATTGAGTCAACTCTCTTCCGCGTCGCGAAATAGAGACCGCATCAGGAGCGAGATCTTGCCGCCAGTCCGCAGGCGAGACCGCAGCGCAGTGCGGAGACGCGAGCGAGACACGAGCGGGAAAGATGCTGCGTAATAATTTCAATAGGAGTTGCGAGACGCGATTTGCACGCGAGGAGCTGTGTTTCAGCCTTAAGAGGCGAAAATTGAGTATGTCCAAAAAAAATTCCAGGTATCATGTACTGTGATTTAAGGCCATATTGGATAAAACTTATCGTTGGTTGACACTCGATGGAAACTTCATCTCTGCAGTATTATGATAATAAAATGCTTTTCCTTGGCACCTGGCATTACAAGTAAATTAATAAATACAAACTTGCAATGTTTCGTAAGCGAGCAATCATAGCTGCTCGGCACAGGTGTGCAATTGCAATGAACAACGTAGGTATTTATCATTTGCCTGGGCTTGGTTATATCATTTAGTACCTAAAGGTGAATCGATTTACCAAATTGTATGCACAACGCGTGTTCTGCATCATTATTGACAATCAAAATACTTTTTTTCCATTAACTTAATTTTCCATCAACAAAAGTAAATACCGAAGATCTTAAACATGGTAAACTTATTTGCCAAGTTAAAGGGACCACTGCCTCTTCGGATGATATAGCAAAAAACAGCTTAAACGAAGGGCCTAAGAACCCACTAAGATTTTTAATTGCCATTTAACCTTATCCAAAAGCGCAAATAAGCAAAAAACAATCATTTAATTTCATACTTGTAAGATCTAAAAACTGTTTACGATTTTATACACCACCACTAGTACATGGAAGCGTTTGCTCAAGTTTAACTGTAATCACAGAGAAGGGATATCAACTGACCAACCGTTCATGACTGCTATTGCAATTCGATGAGACGCCGATGCGCCTTATACATTGTGGTCCTGAATCTTCCGCTTCTGCCGCATTGAGTCGTTGCCATGGAACGTGACAGACTTCCATTTGGTATCTCCAAATCGGAGACCAATCTAAGAAAAACCTCGTCGGGAAAAAACTTCATCCAATGTTGGGAAATCAAAATCCCTTCGTAAAAGTTAAAAAACTTTCTGTGCAAGTCGAACTTTGCTTCTCTCACCGTAACAAATTCTTTTCAAATCAGGCATATAAAGACAGTTGAAGTTTTCTGAACATTAACAAATTTGTGTAGAATGCTAGCTAAATTCACTAATTTCCATAGTTGACAAGGCTGCAATTTAATGTATTTTGGTACGTTAGTGGTGGCGAACTCATCAACCTCATTGGCTTGGAAGAAACTGAACTTTGAACGGCGATATATGGCGACTGGGCGCGATAAAAAAAAAACGGACTTCCATGGTGCGTTATCAAATTCGCTGTTCTTTTACACATCAAAATTTACTTTGAGTGGACAGTGTCCCTTTACATGCGTTACTTGAGAATGCTAATCATTTCAAATGTAAAAGCTTCTTTTGCGTAATAAGTTACATGAGCTTTGCGTACGTCTCAAAATATTAGTATTTTATAGCTTTGTGACGATCAGTCTTGAAATATTGTTTAATTTGAAGTTTATAAAGGAGACGTTGTGAACAGTTCATTAAAAACATGGATCTGGGAGTCTGTGGCACCAGTCTGAAGCCCGACAACTACCCATTAAATAATAATAATATTTAAAGGAGTATGTCAACTGTCCAGAATGTCATAAATATTTTTGCTACAGTTAGAAGCATCGCTTTAGTGTTGGATACGAACAAATCACATTTTGAGCCCCTTAGTTAACTTTACTTACATTATGTTATTCTTATTTGCATCGTTATGCCGATCTCACCAAAATCGGAGGAAAGAAGGACGCTATGTAAACGGTGCACCTAAGACAGTTACGAACAACAGTTACAAACCGTTGAAAACAATGTTCGTCTCAAAAGCTAAGCTCGCAGCTGCTTATCAGCGCTCACGGCTGTTCTATCGAAATGCTGTTGGCAGGCGCTAATAATGTGCTTATCAAAGTTATATCGATATTTGCATATTAAGTAATGTCTCTAGTAAGTGGCAAAACATTTGGTCTACATGATACATTTGTGCTGCCACCAGTCGTTGAAATATATCAGCCAAGCTAGCATGAGTCTGGAAATAGTCAGTGTTGTGTGGTGCGATTCAGAAATGATGTTCAAATAACCTGTGGCAATGACGCCAATTAAAGGATGTGAGTAGACACAACTCATTATATACAGTTACATAGACAGTTAAAAAAGAAAAAAAATCAGGCATTTTGCAAATTGCCTGAGTGCTGTTCAAGGGTTCCTGCGGCCGGCTGGCGATTAGGCTCCGCCCACTGCTCCATACGTCACCACGAGAGTACGCGCCGTGAACACAAGCTGCGGCTCCAAACTTGCTCTGCGGCCGCGGCCTCGGCGGTCGCTGCGGCTGACTTTTCCGCGCAGGAATCGCTGGCGCCGCGCCGTGTGACGTCATGACTACCACCCATCGCCCACCGTCCCTCTACCCCACGCCTGCTGGCGCAGCGACTGCAGCAGATTTTGCGGCACCCGTGAACAGGCCTCAGACTGGCCAGTCATTTTGCAAATTGCCTGAACGGCCAGGCATTTTGCAGATTGCCTGGTTGGTCAGGCATTTTGCAGATTGCCCAGGCATTTTGCAAAATACCTGGCTGGCTGGGCATTTTACAGATGGCTTAGGCATTTTGCAGAATGCCTTGTTTCTCACTTTGCCTGTAACATATATGTATAATATATATATATATATATATTACATATATATATATATATATATAATGATATATATATATAATAGATAAAAAAGAAATATATGTATATATATATATAGAGAAAATATAAATATATATATATATATATATATATATAATTAATTAAAATATATATATATATATTTATTATATATTTATATATATATTATATATATATATTATATATAGATATATTATATATAATATACATACATATATATTTAATATATTTATAGCATATATATATATATATATATATATATATATATATATATTATTACATTATAATATATAATGATATATATATTAATAAGTATATTTCATAATTTATATACATAATATAGTATATATATGAATATATATATATATATGTATAATATATATATATATTATACATATTATAAAATATATGTATTATATAATATATTAATATATATACATATATTTATTATACATATATAAATATATATTTATACATATTTTATTTATATATAAATAATATATATATATATATATATTAGCGGTGACCAAAGATTTCCTTTAAAATTTGGAATTATTGTTATTGGACGCCCCGCACTGGTGATGCTACTAACAAAAACATCACATGGTTAATATTTTGAAAAAATATTAATATTTAGAGGTAGCGCAATGGCTTCAAAAATTACACGGCCCCTCCATAGCCGCCAGCTGACTGGGCGGCGGTAATTAACGCCCCTTGATGGATTTTTGCGAATACTCAACAATCGATAACGCTATCAACGATTGAAACTTCTGGTTACCTCTTGACATCCGATTTAAACGTCTTTGTGAAATTATAAAGTAATTTTGTCGAAACAAAAATATTAATTATAGCGAATTAAGTGACGTCACTACTCACGAGTTTCACACTAAAATCAGCTTAGCATTAACAGCCCGCACAAATGCCATCTTTTGAGGAAAATGAAATACAAAATTGTACGAAGAGAGGAAATAGCAAGGGATACAACATGGTTGTCTCTGATTTTTGATAATTAGATTTTTTATTACCCAAAAAATAATAATTACACGATTTTTTGGGAAATGACCGCAAAAACATCTAAATTTGCTAAACCTTGAATATTGTTTTGACGAAATTGCTTCGTTATTTCACAAAAGACATTAAATCGATGTAGGAGCTAACCAAAGTTTCACGTTGATAGAGCTATCGGTTGTTGAGTTACTACGAAAATTCATCAGGGGAGTGTTACGCGACCCACAGTCAATGGTGGGCTAATGGAGGGACCGTATAATCTTTAAAGCCATTGCGCAACCTAAATTATTATTATTTGTCAATGAACTTTGTGTACGTGCTTTGATCATTATTGATCACATTGTTGCGGAGGTGTCCCGATTGCAAATCCGAAAACTTTATTTTTCACCATGTATAAGATTTATATTATATAATATATATATATATATATATAGTATATATATATATTATATATACTATATATATATATGTACATATATATAATAAATAAATAAATATATATATAATAAATAAATATATATATTATATATCTAAATATATAAATATATATATATATATATATTTATATATATTATCTGCTACTAGCCGTTTTCACGAAGGCTTTATTCGCCGGGTGCATCGACATCGGGTGGTGTCGATGAAGTGGACAGAACATTTGCACTGCACTGTACACGCTGGAGAAACAGCTCCACCCATGGCGCTTGTGTGGGCATTTAATGTTGGAGAATCTAGTCTTAGCATTGTGTGTAGCGTATTTTCCATGCAGGTGCCAAAAGGGAGATAATGATTGCACCCAATGGATTATTCAGTTCTATCTTCCGATAGCCTGTTTCTAAAGGTCTTGAATGAGTCCGGCTTTCGTATGTCCGTGGGTAACTCGTTCCAGTTTAAGTTTTGTGCTGTACTAGGGATAAGCAAATATGCGAAGGATGTTGTTCGTGAAAAGGGCAGAGTTAGCATGTTGCCACCATTCCGTAGAGGCCTGTCAATGTCATTGATCCTGGTGTTCGGTACGATTGTTCTGATGTAGTCTGGTACATCAATATCGTATTTTAATCTGTGATAGAGCTGTAGCATATGGCTGTGGCGGCGTTCTTTAACCCGCGCCCCGCTGGGGGGGGGGGCATCTATATCTGCCCCCCTCTCCCGGATTTCTCAATAACTCCAAAACCATGGCAGGCATTACCGACGTGAAAATCTTTCAGTAACCTTATTCTACATCAATTTTACATCTTTCCAAATTTTTTGATGAAATTGAAAAATAACTTTGGAAGAAAATCACCTTTTGATGACGTCATGTCATGCCATTTGTTTTGGAAAAACGATGAATGTTGGAAAATTCGTAGAAAATGGAGGTGTAAAGCAAATCAAAAAAGAAAACACCGTTACTATTAAATTGTATTGTCTTCAAAATGGTTATCTCAGATTTGCAAAATTTTGAGTTTTTGCCCCCAAAAATCCAAAAAATGACTTTTTTGAGAAAAATTATCACAAAACAAAAAATGTCAAAAATATTTAAAAAACCGGAATATATGTAAAAGAACTAAGTATAAGAAAACCACAAACCAAATTTCAAAGCAATATCTTAATTTTTGGACTGCACTTATGACTCCCCCAAGTGTACCCCGTAAACTCATGACGGTCCAATTTTTGTAAAATAACTTTTTTTTGACCTTTGACCAGATAGAGAAAATAAAATATCACATCTGTTTTTCTTGAGAACAAAAACTGGACTATAAAATGTATGGTTTTGTTTTAAAAAAATCAATTTACAATTTGACCTTATTGACCTCATTTGACCTGACCTTTGACCTTTCACCGGTGTTCATAATGTCAAAATGGCTTCTATTATGAATTAAACGTGTAACAACCCAAAAACATATGTCGCATGACTTTCGTAAACCTCTTTGCCATACAGTGACCTTTTGTGACCCGATAATGGACCTTAACCTTTGCTTTAAAATTCCCCTTTTGCTTTAATGCAGGAGGTTTCGTTATACCTTTGGAGAAGCACTTTGAGCTTCAAATGTTACATTTTCTAAGGCTTTGGATAGAAGAATATGGCCCAAAAACTAAAATATTTCGCCATTTTGACTCGTTTACCTGACCTTGACCTTGCACATCCCGTAGTGTCTTATTACGAAAATTTCAGTGATGCTTTGGGTGCGTATCAATGAGACCTTGATTTGCCGTATTGCGCCGTCTCCCGCTACGGTCATTGGTTTCAGAGATAAGGAGGGGGCAGAATCTGGCCCCCCCCCCCCAGCGGGCGCGTTCGGCTGGATACCCCAGCGCCGGGGCGCGGGTTAAGGGCCAAATAGTTCACGTGGATTGTTTGCAAAAGGACACAATTTGATTTACTTTTCAAATGCAAACTTCTTTTTCATAATGTGAAAAATAGCGACTACATCGGCCGATTCAGGACAGCGAAACGACGACAATCCCTCATTAATCTCATCAAAACTAATATGCGTACTCTCCGCAACGTCAAACGTGGCTCAGCCAATCAGATTCGAATGTATAGTCGCGTAAGATTACTTGCAACCCCAGCTCTGTCCAGGCGTGGGAGGCACGATAGCCTTCTGGCCCAGGTGTGTGAGGCCCACAATCCTTTCGACAAAAGTTAAAATTCATATTCGGCTGGAGAGGCCCTTTCAGCCCAGAAAACTTGCAAATAGGGTTTTTTCAACACGGGCTACAAAACTGCTATCTCAGTTCAAAACCCATGTTGAAGGTGAACTCTTTCCTTTAAAGAAAGTGTGCCTACTCACATCGGTCATGTGGAGTTGTTGACACTGGTCTATAGAACACATTTTTCTGAATTGAGCCATATGGGCAATTCCAGGACAAATCACCAAGGTAAGAGTGAAAATGTAGGTATACCACACCCCACCGATTTCGCTCTTAAAGAGCGAAATCGTTATAATTGTCTGTTCAAAGTAAAATTTGATATGTTAAATAACAATCGGATTTGATAAGCACCATGAAGTCCGTTTTGTGAAATTCGCGCCCAGTCGCTCAATATAATTATTCAAAGTTCAGCTTTCTTCCAGCCAATGAGCTTGACGAGTCCGCCACCACTACGTTGAAAAACAATTAAAGAAAAAAGTTGACCTTCAACCTGGGTTTTTAACTGAGATAGCAGTTGTGTAGCCCGTGTTGAAAACCTATATCTGCAAGTTTTCTGGGCTGAAAGGGCTCTCCAGCCGAATATATTTTACTTTTTGTCGAGGGAATGTGGGCCATAAATATGGAATGTCAAGAATGTGGTCCTCACACAACCTGGCAGAGGCTATACAGTAATTCGTGCGGACTACTTTCGAATGTCTGATGGCTGAGCCACGGTTTGACGTTTGCGGAGGAGTACGCCATCATAGTTTTCCGATAAAAATATAATAATGTACGTCCGTTTCTGTCCTGAATCGGCGCGATGTATGGTTATTTTTGACATTATGAAAAGAAGTTGTATTTCAAAATATAGTAAAATCGTGTTTGAAAAAATAATCCAAGGTGAACTATTTCCTTTAATTGCAGCGTTCTAAAACTATGGAAAATGATGATATTTTTTGTTCAAGCATTCTGTCGAGATTTGTAATGTCAGAAAAATGTTATGTCTTATTATGCCTGACATAAGCTCATTAATAGGCATTTAAAGGAAAGGTTTTTACCGAAGAAAAAGGTTTAGACCAATGGATTTTTCGCCCTAACCATTGATGAAGTTTTCTCCAACAGAGTTGTTTGGTATCGGATTGTTTACATTGTTTTAAGGTACTCCCTGTACAGTGTTGTTTACAAATACGGAAATGTCTGAACTGCACTGAATTTGGCGTTCAATCGCTGCCATATTACCTAGTGGTGTGTGAAAATCGCAAAACGTTTTTATATTATTATGAAAAATGAAATAAATGATAGTTTTTGCGTTTGTGTTGCTTTGGTGAGCATAAGAGGACGATTACAAATAATATTTAGTCTCTTAGACTTGTTTTAGCATGTTTTTGCGATATCATCCAGAAGAGACAGTGTCCCTTTAAGTGTTGTACAGTTTTTTTTTGGGGGGTGATGATTTCGTTTTTGAATTTGTATAGTCGTCAGGTTACGGGGTCACAAGATAAAGGACAGCGAAAATTCAGGTCAAGGTCAAACATACAATTACGTTTGTTATTATATCTCCCAGATGAAGATATATAAGATAAAAACTATATATCATTAGAGAGAAGAAGAAACAAAAAATATGAAAACAAAATGATTTACCCCCTTAAGCCAAAATTTTACAATTTAATCTGATGACCTTGAATTGAGGTCAAGGTCAAACTATGTTTGTCTGTTTCGATTTTGTTAAAATTGGCACACAAAGTGGTTCATTTAGTTGGTAGCTTGCCTACAAAATTTAACGTGGTAAGTGCAACTCCTTGGGGGTCAACAGGTGGCATGTGTAATGACGTCATTTACCAAGCAAGTTTACAATTTACGGTTTTCTCCAAATGTAAGCATCATGAGCGTCATTTGCAAGCACCTGCCCTATAGAATACACCTATGACATTAGTTTTGCATGAATAAAACAACAACAAATAAATAGTAATAAATAAAACAATACAAATAATACATAATATAAATAATTAATATCGTCCTTTGATGGACATCCCATGCAACGGCAATCTCGCAGCACCTATTTGCTTCTACTGTTTGATTTATAATCATGATCAGTAGCAATTTTAGCATTGCTCGGTCTAAGTAGGTACTATTGGTTCCAAAATAAGCGTCCCGCTGGGTTGGATGGCACAGCAGTTAAAGGGAATATACCGCAT
>VOPJ01005572.1:0-31785 GCA_014673585.1 Semibalanus balanoides
GCTAATGGCCCGTATGTCATCGGCCTGACCGGCTGCGCCGCCAGTGGAAAATCGTCGGTCGCGCGCCGCCTCGCCGGCCTTGGCGCGCACGTCGTCGACTGCGACAAGCTTGGCCATGAAGCGTACGCGCCCGGCACGCCGACCCACGCCCGGCTCCAGCAGCTCTTCGGAGAGGACATCGTAGCTGCTGATGGCCAAATCGACCGGAAGCGGCTGGGCGCGCGCGTGTTCGGCGACCCTGCGGCGCTGCGGCGGCTGACCGACTGTGTGTGGCCGGAGATCGCCACTCTGGCCGAGCGCCAGCTGTCTCACCTTGGAGCCGGCCAGGTGGCCGTACTCGACGCGGCCGTCCTGCTCGAGGCTGGCTGGCACAAACAGCTATGTGACGAAGTCTGGGTGACACTGGTGCCGCGCGCCGAGGCGGTGCGGCGAGCGGTGGCGCGGGATAACGTCACCGAGGAGGCGGCAGGTCGGAGGCTGGACTCGCAGATGACGAATGAAGAGCGGGTAGCTGCCGCCACGGTGGTGCTGAGCACGCTCTGGGAGCCGGAGCTGACGCAGAAGCAAGTGGAGCGCGCCTGGAGACAGCTCAAGGCCGACCTGGGTCATGACGTCGAGAACTTGGAGGATGGAGCCTGATTGGCTGCAGGAACTGGGTCGTGGCCCAAGAGCGCGACGCATGATTGGATGGAGAGCTGTGGCCGCTCCGCTGATTGGATTAAAACCGTGAAAAGCGATGCATGATTGATTGGCAGCTTGAGAGGCTTGACCGACAATGAGATGCGCTGACAATGATATTTGATGTGGACATGAAAATTGGAACTTGGGAGGGACGTCAGCTTTGCTTGGATATCAATCTGTTTCACAGTTACTGGAGATGCTAAATACGCGACATTTGGTTGGAAGCAAATTTAATCAGCAGTCGCTTGGCTTACATTTGCCATTGGAAGTGACTGACCTTTCTTAAGCCATCGGAAATAGTGAAGACTGATTGGTTACTTATTGGATAAGTATTGCTTATTGATCGTCATTGGTGCTTGTTCCGTGGAAGTTGTAGTCAAAATGTCTTGGTTAATCTGAGATGGGCTTGCGCCAGTAGGTGGTATCTACTATCTACCATTACATTGTTAACCACGGGAAGTGTCCTCAATATGCCTATAGCTTAGGGACCATTTCTAAGCCATATTTTTGGGCATTATTTATGGGTCAATTTTATTGGTACCGGTATCCTTAGCGAGATAAAGAACAAAGTATATGTTTCGAACATTAAACAATGATATTATTTTACTTATATTCGGAGTGTGGTGTTTCTTGCGCTGAGTACTTGTAGTATGCGAAGTGGTTATGTCATATTTAGGGCGCGTTCTGAACGTCTATTCCAGAAATTTCCGGGGAAAGTGCGTTCTCCAGTCTTTGCTGTTTCTGTGCATGGATCTGATCAGGTGAAAGATTCATCCATTGCAATAATGGACACTTACACATTTGTTCAAGATTGACTGCTTATTTGTTTAATCAGATTGTCCTGCAGTTCTTGTGTCTGTGGATATGGATTATACTCGTTACGGCAATAAACGCAACTGGTGATTGTACGTGGCATATGACTCTGAGATGGCTACATACTGTTGACATCGTCCGATAGTATTGTTCTCTCAGTTCCCCGATCACTGTGGCGCTTTGATCGACAGGAGAGATGCAACTGGCGGTTGGCTCTGACGTCAAAATTAGTTTACTGTATCATACTTGGCACTGACATTAACATATCCCGCCGAACTCTTCGAACAGGCTGGTAACCCAACTTATTAGATTTCTGTTTTCTCTAGTTTTGCAGTCATTGCTTGTGCATAACGTAATGTGATCCCCCTGTGCATTGTGCTCGTCACAGCCGGAGATTTAATTTGGATCAAACCGACGCAAGTTGACTGAAAACAAGTGTGCCTACTCACATCGGTCATATGGAGAAGTTGACACTGGTCTATAGAACATTTTTGTTTTCTGAATTTAGCCATTACTTTATTTCTTCCAGATTCACTCTAGTTGCTGATATATTCAAAATCAGCAAGATCAGTATGCCATAAAAAATATCGGTATTCGCCAAAGGCTTTCGCTATTAGAAGCATTGCTCTATATATTGCAACGCTAGTATATATCGTTAGTGCTGGCCAATAGAAAACAGCTCGTGCGCGCTGATAACAGCTGCCGAACAGAGCCTCGGTTGCTATTTTACATTGCTCGTATGGGGATTATTGTCTTAGGTGCGGCATTCTAGATAATATTGTATTTACTCTGTTTACAGTGGCAGTCGTTTATGGATATCGAAACAAAACAATATGCAAAACAGAATATAAGTAAAAATTCAACTTAAGGGCCCAGACGTGAATCTTATCGTATCCAATAATCAAACTAATAGCTTCTTACCGTTTGCAAAATATGTTAAACATGCCAAAAGAGTAGGCACGCTTCACACTTCCTTTAACGAGGATGATTCCTTTTCCTTTTCCTTTTCCAAGGATGATTCAGTTGTTTTTATCTCGGGTCTACCGTGAATCGACTATTTATCAAATGAGCGTAGGTGAAAACAAACAGTATGGCGGAAAGTCATTCATATCATTTGAGACTGGTACTATTGGTTCCAAAATAGGCGTCCCGGCAGGTTAGCCGACAGTCTGCAGTGAATGCCCACATTCTCACCACTCCAGGCCAGAGTAACTATACGGTAACTATACGGCAGGTTAGCCGACAGTCTGCAGTGAATGCCCACATTCTCACCACTCCAGGCCAGAGTAACTATAACAGTAAATATACGGGAGCAGTTTAGCCGACCAGTCTGCGGGGGTGAATCCCACATCCTCAAACCACTCACAAGTACTATACGTAACTTATACAATTCCGGCAGGTTTTAGCCGACAAGTCTGGCGGTTGAATTGCCCACATTCTCACTCACCCCGGACCAAGTATACACTATACAGTAACTATTACGTCAGTTAGCGACAGTCTGCAGTGAATTGCCCACATTCCTACCTTGCTAACAACTCGCCGGCCAGAGTAACTATAGTCTCACCCGGCCGGCCCTGGAGGTGGGGGTGAATCGGCCGGGTATTCCACTTCAATTAACTGGATGTTCCGGCCAACCCAGTGGGACGCTTATTTTGAACAATAGTAACCGACGCATATGCCTATTCTTTGCAGTTTCCATGGAGAAGATACAGATTATCTGAGATCTTTACTAAGGGTAGTCACGCAAAGTTGCTGGCGATTCTACGTCACGAAAAAAAGATATCCAAGAACACAAAGATCACACTGCAAGGCATCTCTTGAGGGGTAGATCTCAGCCTGCAGAATCTTCTGAGGGGTAGATTCACAACCGAAAGTCCTTGGTGTCCATCTTCCATACCTGGCCGGGCTCTGACCCCATGGCTCACGCTCTCTCAACAATTCTGCCCGTATTCACAGCTGAAGGCTAAGATGGGGACGCACGTCGGCCGGCGGCCCTTCAGACACCGGCGGAAGAGATTGCGAAGTGATTATTTACAAGCCGGGCCGGCCGACACATCTTACAGGTCAGGGTGACTGGTGAATGGGCAGCTAACAGCTCTGGTGTAATGAACTTGAAACTCCTTTCTCTGACAGGTCAGTGACTGGTGAATGGGGCAGCTAAACGCTCTGTAAAGGAACTGAAGACTCCTCTCTGACAAGGTCCAGGACTTGTGAATGGGGGCAGCTAACAGCTCTGTAATGGAACTGAAACTCCTCTCTGACAGGTCAGATTATGATCTGTGAATGGGGGCATGCTAACAGCTCTGGTAATGGAAATGAACTTCTCCTTCTCTGACAGGTCAGGACTCGTGAATGGGGGCAGCTAACAGCGCTTTAAGGAACTTTGAAACTCTCTCTGACAGGTCAGGACTGTGAATGGGGGCAGCTAACAGCTCTGTAATGGAACTGAAACGCAATTATGCGACCATGGTTTTGTTTTGACTGGGTCTTTTGTTTGCGATGACATTTTCAATTCTTGAGCTATTCTTCATTGACAACCTCTTGCGAGTGTTAACCTTGGCAATGTCCAGCCAGCAGTCTGTGGTGAGTCAGGAGCATTACTAATACTATGTGTCCATTTGCTAAGATAGGTGGTACTGGGATGCGGATTCGCTGTTATTATTGCCACTGTATTCTTTGTAAGCTGCTACAGTGTTCAAACCAGCGCTCATGACTGATTTTCTCTCTCTCTCTCTCTCTAACATTGCCTTGTCCAACAAGTGTGTGTGCCGTCGCGTCGGTCTAGGCGTATTTGTAGCCACATGCCTCGCACATCACCTCGCCTGTGTATGTGGCTGCAGGCCCGGCAGCTGCTGCAGGTCCAGCCGACTCTGACGCGCAGCCCTCTACTGGAGACGCCGCCGGCAAACCGTACCGCTTCGTGCCGGCTGACTGTCCAATGTCGGGCGGCAGCGAGCGGCTGGCGCTGCCGCCCGACTGTCCCATGTCGTCGGGTGCCACCAGTCCACCGCCGGCCGAGTGTCCGATGGCTGAGGGAGCAGGCACAGTACCGCCCCATCAGCACGGCATCGTCACTGACCGCGCTGGAGCCGTGCTCGAGATCGACCCGGCCAACATGGTGAGGAGTGGGGACGCCGCCGAGCGGGGGTGCTTATCACGTATGCCTCGTGTCTGTGAGAATAGGCTGGCCTCGACAACTTATTGGGATACTGGTCTCGACTGTGGTATGCGTTGTTGTAAAAACGCAATTCATACGAGAGAAAGCTGTACCTTTAATGTTGCAGTTTAAAACGTTTGAATTCGCCTCAGTTTCTGCTTGCAAGTTTGCTCAGAACGTATCATGCACTCGAATTTTTATCTTAAAGTGTCAAGTGTCAAAAGTGCCGGCTGCGCAGTTTCCTGTGCCCCTCCACATCCAAGTCGCGTAACTTACGCCGCAAACTCAGCCTGCTTGCGCTGTATCTGCCAAGAGGTGGACCACGTGACAGAGCCGGCTGTGAGTGTGTGGGAGTGGTGGTCGCGTAACAGAGGCTGCCGGCTGTGACGGTGTCTGTGTGGGAGTGGTGGCCCCCTAACAGAGACTGCCGGCTGTGACGGTGTCTGTGTGGGAGTGGTGGCCGCCTAACAGAGGCTGCCGGCTGTGACGGTGTCTGCGTTGTTGTGGTGGCCGCCTAACAGAGGCTGCCGGCTGTGACGGTGTCTGTGTTGTTGTGTGTGCCGCAGGAGGCGCCGCCTAACCAGAAGCCAGCGGCGGACCAGCCGTTCGCGCTGTCCACCGAGCGGCAAGTGTCCAACATCCCGCGCGGCGCCGATGAGAAGTCAAACTGGGTGTACCCGTCACCACAGGTGACTGACCACTGCACTACGAATACAAGCTCAGCGGGTGAAAATCCCGCTGGAGTCTAAAGGTTGTGGCGATGTTGTTTATTTAGGTCGCACTTCGTTGGGTTCGTAATATTGTTTTTGGTAGAAAAGAATGTTGTAGTTTGTCCAAAATACTTATCCGAGTTTCAGAAGATTACTTTTTTCTTCATATGCCACACCATTTTCATCTGATCGAAGTTGTCATGTTTAAGACATGTTCTAGCCCAGCTCTGAGGTGACGTTCTCTGCGGGGACTGTGCAGTACCGTGTTGGCGACTACCAAGTGATGGCTGTGTGTCTGATGGTCACCGACTGAAGCGGAGACTGATGACCTATCCGTCCTTCAGATGTTCTGGAACGCCATGCTGAAGAAGGGCTGGCGCTGGAAGGAAGACGACCTCTCACAGATAGACATGGACAACATCATCCGCATCCACAACGTCAACAACGAGCTGGCTTGGCAAGAGGTAGGCGCCCGTTATCTGCTCTATAATCTATACCATAAATGATGGTTCGTGAGTTCAATATGTGGAGTTTGGAATTAATGCGCTACCTCTCGTAGTATATATTTCATCTAATTGACACATCACTGTTAAATGTCTGTCTTCGCCAAGTTATCTGTGCAAATTGATTTTGATGTACTTATGTATGTTCAGTTGACAGTGCAGAGTTATGGATGTCTCATTGCTTGACCTTGATTCAGATTGTATCAGACCTTCACCCGCTGCCCAGCTTATTGTACATGTCTTTCTTCGGACACTGCCTGTTGCGCGTATTACCGCGTCACTTCGCCCCTGTCCGTCAGATCCTGAAGTGGGAGGCACTGCACGCGCATGAGTGTGGCCAGCCCAAGCTGAAGCGGTTCGGTGGGAAGGCGTCCGACTACTCGCCCCGTGCTCGGTTCAGGAGTTGGCTCGGGTGAGTGGAGTGGTAATGTCGGCCTGATGATGATGATGATCTGCAGCTTAGACTGGGCCTGGTTCTGGCATGTTGTATTCAGCTGTGCCCCATGCATTGACAGAGAAGTGATTAGTTGCCGATTGTTAACCTGACATGAGATGGGGTCTATGGCATTAGTGAGTTCACTCCGGCGGGGAGACAAAAACGTCAGAAAAACGTCAGCGCCAGTGAAGGTCATAGATTCAGCTGTTAGGCCTATCCAATCTGAATAAGATTTACTCCTTTGGTTCCAGCTATCCTGAATTGTACTTGTCGATGCCGGAGCATGCCAAGTTTGGCTTGTAACGCAGTGGACTGGAATTTGCCCGAGCGGTTATCACTCACTTATTATATCCCGCATTTATTGAGTCCACATTGTCATTTTCGCATCTTCAGCAGTGAACACCACCATCTTCACCATCATTATCATCACCATCACCATCACCATCACCATCACCATCACCATCATTATCACCATCACCATCATTATCACCATCACCATCACCATCACCATCACCCCCGTCTCTCCATCTCGCAGGTATGAGCTGCCGTTCGACCGTCACGACTGGGTCATCGACCGCTGCGGCAAGGAGGTGCGTTACGTTATCGACTAC
This sequence comes from Semibalanus balanoides, assembly GCA_014673585.1. Classification (NCBI taxonomy): domain Eukaryota; kingdom Metazoa; phylum Arthropoda; class Thecostraca; order Balanomorpha; family Balanidae; genus Semibalanus; species Semibalanus balanoides. Next base: position 6,912 of record VOPJ01005572.1, read on the forward strand.
TATGACGGCGGCGCCGTCAACCCCAACGACTACAAGTTCGCGCTGCTGGACGTGCGACCCGCCCTGGACAGCTGGGGGAACGCCTGGGACCGGATGGTGGTGGCGTGGGCCCGCTGGTTCCACTCTGACTAGGCGACGTGCGGTGCAGGCAGATAGCGAGAGAGCGGGCTGCCGGTGACCGCAGGTTGTCAGCAGCTTCAGACGAGACGATGGTGGCGTCGAATGCCAGGTCCTGGGTGGGCGACGTGCGGTTAGGAGTGCAGCGCGCAGAGTGTGGAGGGAGCGGGGTAGAAGTTTGCTGTGCAATGCAAAGTGCTAAGTGTGGAGTGTTGAGCTGGTCGAGACGGTCCATTCAGAAGAGCTCCGTTTGAGTCAGGATGACAGCTGGAATGTAGGACCAGGTCAGTGGTGTTGTAGGCAGCTGATCTGCTCCTATGATCGTGGCGTTCACTGGTCTTCGGGTCACACGCATAATGTGGGTCGAGGAGCCTTGGTGAGGAGCGGCCTGTGCAATACCCGGCTTCCGTCAGCTCCGCCAGTGTGCGGGCGTTACCGCTGCTGCCGGCCGGCCCGCACGGCAACGACACTCAGGACCAGGACCTACCGTTAGCGTACGTCGCACCTGACCGAGTCAAACTGCGCCACTTTGTTGTAGCAGAGGAGGGCCAAACATCGGGACAGAGATCCAAAGAAGGCAGCCTGTCACCATTTTGCAGTGTATTCAGTTCACGAAAGGCGTCCGTTGCGCCTTCAAAGACACAAGCCACCGGACGTTGTCTTACCTCCTCGCCGGTGATTCTACTCGCGACCCGATGCCTGTGTATGCTTGCCAGTATGCAATTGTCTTGTTCGATGGCTGCGTGGGGCCTAATGGACGAGAAGCTCCGTTGTGATGAATACATGTGCTGCATGATCATTGATCCGCTAAGCTTTTGAGGCTGGCGCCGGTTCGAACGGTCACGAAATCGGATGGCAGGGATGGCAGGCGCAGGGCTGGTAAAAGCGGTTTTGGTGGCGCCAGACCAAATCTGGCCGAAACAAAGTGGCCAGGCCGTTTCTGACAGGCCGAGAAAATGCAGGTTTCTGTGAAGGGGCATCTCAGCGGTGGCAGAGCTGTCAACAGTGGTGTGCCCCAGGGATCTGTGCTGGGGCCACTGTTGTTTCTTATTTATATAAATCATGTAGGATCAAAATTAGCGTCCAACTACTAAATTTTTGCTGATGATTTAAAGCTATATTCACATGTTAACTCAAATCCTCCTTGTCAATACCCGGCTGCTGCGACATCTATACAGAATGATATAGATGTGCTTCACGCACGTCTAAATCATGGGCGTTAAAGATGAATAGAGAGAAGTCGTGCGGTGCTGCGAATTTCTCGATGAACTTTAAAGACCAAGTGTCAACCACTTCTAGCTTGTCTAGACTCGCGCTCAGTCCTTCTCTGGTTGTCAGTCTTCATACCGACCTGGGAGTGTTGGTAGAGTGTTAAACTCAATTTCATGAGCATATTGTGTCAGTGATGGCTTCCACAAGGCATCCTGGGGTTTGGAATGTCCAAAGCTACTTAAAATCAACTGTTTTGTAAGCATCACCTTACTTCAGTGATGTTCTCTTCACTGACTCATAAGGATGTTCAGACCACTGATATTCGAATATGCGCCCTCGTGCGTGTGCTCGGAACACGGATATAGGGAGGATTTGCAGAAATTGGAGCGTGTTCAGAGATCGTGGACTAAAAAGATTGACAACATTCGTGATTTGTCGTATGCGGAGAGCCTGAGGGAATTATAACTATATTCAGTGCAGGGAAGGCTCCTTCGAGCAGATCTGATCAATTTGGAAAATAGTTCCAATGGCATACATCAGTGCACTAGACAAGCCAGGAACTTCTTCATCAGACCTCCCCGTGGGGCACCCGGGGTCACCGCTTCCAGTTCCATGTGATCACACGTATTCTCTGGATGTAGCGCAAGCGATACGTGGTCTCATGCACCGATGTGTGCCACCTATTTGGAACAATCTACCCTGAGTAGTGTTGGTAACTGCACCCCGACTTTAAGGACAACTAAAAAAGGGCCTAGCTCACACTGAGATTAAGGAGGATCTGTATCGAAATGATGTATTGATTGACCGCATTCGAATCTACTATTCTTATCAGAGACTTTTTCTAGACCAAAGGTAAATAGTTGAGAAAAAGGGTTGTTTATCTTGAGGAATACCTCAAATCCAGCTTGTCTTTATTATCAGCAACACATTCCAGCAATGTAACTTGTTCATCTGCAGTGTGCGTCCTACTGATCCTGGGTTCCCTCAGTGCCTGCTGTCTCATCCTTAAGGCTGTCGGGCACGGTGGAACCCTACCAGGTGAGAGAACCAGGTGAGAGGAGTGGCCCTGTGACCCCGTGATCTGAGAGGCCCTTTGCGTTGGCTAAAGGCCCATTCGGCATGTTTAGGGCCCTTCTAACTCGCCCAGGGGCCCTTTCGGTCTAGGCAGGGACCCATACGACCTGTCCAGGAGCCAGAAGAAAAAAGTTTTAGTGCAGAACGGCATTTTTTTGTGCAGAACGGCCGGAGCAAACTTTAAAGTTTGTTTTTTTCTTCTGGCGCCTACTTTGTGTATCTAGATTGCACTTTTTACCAGCCCTGGGCAGGCGATGCAATATGCTTGGAAAAAGTTGCAGGTCTAGTGCAAACTAATGCTTCGCAGACATTTTGCAGAACCAGCACAAAATTAAGGCAAATGTAATGCTTTCAGAATATTTTTAACTATTTTTCGTTGCCGTGGCTTTTGGAATACATTTTGTACGTTTATCATGATTGAGCAACAGGGAATCCGCCGTCCCTGAAAGAAACTGGGTCATGGACGCGGAATACGGAAGCAGGAGCAATATTGGAATGATGAAGGTGGAACTTGTTTTCTCTTACATAAACTGAAAGATGTATGGCTACTTTCTCATATTTTTTTCTTCTCAAATATCTCAATTTTGCGAGTGAAACATAAGATACTAATAGATGTACCGTTTACTTTAATCGGTTTCGCATTACGTTTTCATTCCCTTTTAATTAGTGGTCGACAGTGTCAAGAAATGCGTACTAATAGTGCTGACAATTATGTTTTTTTGAGTATTTTTTTCTTACTATTATTTAAATGATATCCTTGAACTTAAAAGCAAATTTCATCCATGATTGTTTTTTTAAAGAAATAAGTACATCACATTTCATGATATTAATTCATAGGCTTCAAATACAAATCTTACGAAACTGCAAATAATTTCATCACTTCCCGGCAAAATGGCCGATGTTTTCCCGCCGCGGCGAAGCGCACGTCCCTCTGCATTGTATACGCGATAAATATTGATCGGTAAGTAATTTTAAGTTACTTGTAGTTTGAATATTTATTCAAATAATTTTGTGTTACTTTTCACTGCAGTATGTACACTGTGCCGCTGTAGTTCACTTGTTATGTCTCCTGTGGAAAGTGCCGGTCACCGGGGCACCGGTTTGAGCGGGAAAACGTGGTTGCCTAATAGTAGCGCACCGAGTGGTTGTTTGTCATGGACAGCTTATTTCGGCGTTGATTGCGTTATGTTGGTGCTGTCGATTGTGATATTGTTTATTCTGAAGTCTTAGTGGCTTAAAGTGTCTTAAATCATGTCCTGGCCAGCCCATGATGTGGGTTATGCATGTCCCCTCCTCTGCCCCTCATGCTTTGCTGTAAGTTATTTTGTATGTTGACATGTAAATGTTAATTATCATAAATTATTTCATGATATACAATGCACACTGATAGCTATTTCTTTCACATGAGGGAGATGAATAAAAATTGTATCCCATGGTACTCAACAAAGCTGCATTAGATCCTGACTGGGGAAAATACACGCTTTCATCAACATGTCCAGCCGCTAGAGTCACTCCAGTGTAATTTGGTGGTTGTGCCAATAATTTTGGTACATGTCCATCGTAATTTGGTGATTGTGCAAAATTTGTGGTGCATGTCCAGTGTAAATCAGCAGGCAACACCCACAATTTGGATGCATTTCCAGTGTAAATTGACAATTGTGTCAAAATTGTGGTACATGTCCAGCATAATATTGTGTAGCCAAAGTTTGGACCACAGACTCCTGAGATTCCAGTTCAATCCTTAAAGGCCACTAAACTGGGGGAAATGCTCAAACGTTCCCTATCGTTAGTCCACTGTGTTTTACAGGCTTACGTTTGGTCATTTCAGTATACTATTTACAGTTATGTATTGTGCAGCTGGATTCACTCGGCGCTCGGCGCCCCAATCTTTAAAAGACTTGTCAACAAGTCCAGCGTAATTTGGCAACTGCGTCACAATTTTTGCACCAAGTCCAGTGTAATTGAAGGCAGGCACATAGCCAGAGAGGGGCAGCAGAGGCGGCCGCCTCCCCTTGGATGCCCGGCAGGCCCTTTTCCAGGCTTGGCGGGCCCTTTTCAGCGCACACAGCATGCCAGTAAAGGCTGATAAGATTGCGCTAAGCGCGGTATCATGGGCTCTTTAAGAGTCAGAACTTGTAAGAGCACTTCAAAACCCTGTAGGGCCACCAGGACCCTGTATGACAGACCAGAGGGCCCCTTCGACATTTAAAAGAGCTCTGTGCATGTCAGAGGGGCCCCTGGACAAGCCAAAAGGGCCCCTGAACAGGTCAAAGGGCCCCCTGTATGCATGGAATGGGCCCCTAACCAGCACAGAGGGCCCCTGAGCAGGTTGTAGGGGCTCCTGGGCAGGTTGATGGACCCTGGGCAGGTTGAAAGGGCCCCTAGACAGGTCGGAGGGGCCCCTGAGCATTTCAGTAGGGCAAAAAAGCAGCCAGTGCAGTTCCTTTCCAGGTCGAAAGAGCCCCTGATTAGGCTGGAATGCTCCTAGCCAGACCATAGGGCCCTGAGCATGGTCAGAGGGGCCCTTGACCAGAACAAAAAGGCATTTAGGTAGGTCAGAAGAGCCCATGAACATGCCAAATGGTCCCTCACTAGTATGGAGGGAGCAGACCTTTTCATCCGTTCTACTGGGTCTTTCCAACGCTCTGGAATGGACCCTTTCAACGCTCGGGAATGGACCTTTTCAACGCTCAGGAATGGACCCTTTCAACGTTCAGGAATGGGCCCTCTCGAGGCGCCCAGCCCCCTGGGCGAAATCCTGGCTATGTGCCTGGTAGAAACTTTTGATGTGCCGCCCCTGGACAAAATCCTGACTGTGTCTAGTTCCAGTGTTCTAGAAATGCTTTAGAGCCAGGGTGCAGAGTGGAAAATTCAGACTGAAAATCAGCAAAAAAAAGTGGAAATTTCACTCCAAAAAGAGCCTTCTCCAAGAATTTACACATTTACACTATCAAACGATCAAACGAATTTACACTATCAAACGATACTTGATAAATTTTCTGGCTTTTCACATATTAAAATAAAGGAGTGAAAAATAATACTAAAAGTAAATAAGAGTGAAAAATGACCCTGCAAATTTAGCAAAAGGAGTGGAATATTATTCTGTGTAGGGTGTCGCTCTACACCCAAAATTCCCAATCCTAGGACACTGCCTAGTTCATGGGTCTCTCTGAGGGTCCTGAGGGTCCTGGTCCAATCTAGTTCATCATATGTTGAAGAAAAAGGGTTATCACAAAATGATGTCTGAAATCTGTAGAGTTTTCATATCAATTTATTTTTGATCTTTTTGGGGCTTTTCAATGCTTGGGAAGAGCCCTTTTGAGGCGCCCCTCCTGGACGAAATCCTTTCTATGTGCCTGATTCAAGTTCATCACTGTGACCTTGTAAATGCAAAAAGCCCATATAGGCATTGCAGTTAAATAAAATTTCAGCAACGGCATGACCGATTTGCTCGCCGTAAGCACCAATAGATTCAGTGCATACTATTTCATAAGCCGTTCTGGAACTGCTGACCTTAGATGTTGTGCACGTGGTGTAGCACCCAATAAATTTCGGCACAACGGCCATTGCGCCGATAATTCGGTGCAACGGCTCCGTCGAGGCGTCCAGCGTAGTGAGTGTATTTTTTCCAGTCTGGCATTGGATGTCATCAAACTGTCTTCATTTGGTGTTAATTATCAAATATTGCATTAGTTTTTGGGTCATTTTCTTCTAAGTTCCTTGTCTGTGTGCCCTGTGTAGATAGTGTAGCAAGGGGTGGGCAGTACAGCTGGTTTGATATCACTGGTTGAATAACAAATCAAACCTGACCTAACCTTCACAACCATTATGGTCACAGGGGCCCCTGATTATGGTGCTCCACTCACTGTACCTTCCTGGATCTGCCACCCCTCTCTGACCTCTCCCCCACAGACCATCTTGTTGGCGAAACTTACCTCCATGGCGTAAATACATTGGACGACTTATTTATGCTGTAGGGTAAGGTTTTGTCTAAAAGATGGTCTAGGGCAGTGGTTCCCTAATGGTAGGTCATGACCCCATTTGGGATAATGAAGCCATTCTGCTGGGATAGCAAAGGCCTGTGAAGTTGAACCATAAATGTTTGGCTTAGACAGCTTTGATGCAACCCGGCTTGGCTTTGGATATTGTTCATGCTTAGTTTTTTCACATATCCCATTTTTGTTTTTGTATTGATATCCGGACAAAGCTTGTTTCGTGAGAAATTTTCTGAAAATAAGTTTATTTTTAGGGGTCAAAAACCAAATTTTTACCAATCCGAGATAGTCGTATTGAAGAATATGTCATTTCCTTCCTTTTGTTGCTTTTTGTTTGTGATGTGTTTCAACCATCTTTTTTCTGCGATTTTTCAAACATGTTTCTTTTTTCCACCAAAAATGGCGTGACATGACGTCATTACAACGTCATTATCTCCCAAGAGCTACATAAATTTAATTTATTTTTTAGCAGATGTAGATTTGTGTTGGATAAGGTATTGCAAGTTTCGCATTCATATCTGTCATAGTTTTTAGTTATTGTGAAAATCCGGGAGGGGGGGGGGAGATTATGCCCGGCCCCCAGTCAAGGTCATTGGCAGCATCACGCTCTGGTGACGTCATCCGAGCGTCGAGTCTTATTTTTCTTCCTTCACTAATGCTAACCCTTGGGAGGTACAGTAATTTCGGCAAATTCAAACTCGTTAAACGATGAAATAGAGGTGATACGAAAAAGATAAGCAACATACGGAAAGCACATCCTTGTTCTATTCCGATACCAGGTGTTACTTTCCTTTGGCTTGGCATGAAACATGTTAAAATTGTCTTACGTGAAAGGGTATTTCCCTAAACGCCGTACTCACGGTGAGTTGATTTCCGCCCCCCTCGCATTGAAGGTTTAAAGTAGCAGAAAAATGACAGCACGTAGCGTCATCAAATTTGGCAAAGTGTTATGAAGTTTTAATTACACACCATACTTGTGGAACTTGACCTCGGGTCTTCTCAGGTCAGATCACAGGTCAAGTCAAGTGACCCCAAACATTTTGGGGTCGTTGCCACGCCAAATTATTAGCCACAGTTTAAAACTCCCAGTAGATTATCCGGTTGATAACCCATACAGTTGTGTATATCTTCGAATTTCTCTATCGGGAACTTAAAGGTCAGAGTCAGTAGGCTTCGTGACTCCCATTATAAGTCAATGGGCAAAAATTAAAAACACGCATAATCCATAGGAAATCGCTATTTGACCAGTATTCACCGGATATCACCACTCCTGTGCCCACGTGGCAAGGCCCTACGTCACCTTTCTGTTCTTTTGACCTCTACAAGGTAAACTCCGGTGACCGAAGGTCAAGGTATGGTTTTTCTGCAATAACTCTTTACCAAATCAAAGAGCGATGTAGTTTCACTTGATTGGGATGTCGATACAAATCAGCTCATATAAAATTGACCTTGACCTGACCTCAGGGCTGGGTCAATTTTTTGATATAACCTACTTGTTCACCAATTTATATTTTTGATGGTTTTGACGAGAAAACACAATGGGTCAAATCGGTTTTGCTATTATTCGTGGATATATCCAAAAAGTTATTTTTTGGAAAAAAAAAAAGCCGATTCGGCGAATTTAGAAGTTCTCAAATTAATGGCTTCTGCTGAAATGCATGATAGACGTCATTTGAAGAAAAAATACAGTAGTAATATACTGCATGTCTCCAAAAGCGCCAGATATGCCGATCTAGAGCTGCTGCCATCTGACTGTACCCTGTTTATATATAGCCTGATTATGCCCTCCCCCTTTCCCAGCAGGGCGTGGGTAAAGTACACTGTTTTGACTTTTTTTACCATAATTGTGTATCAGCTTTGGAATAATTGCATACAAAATATATCTTTATATTATTTTTGTAATTAAATTTAGACAACATTTTGAATGGACAGATTTTCGAGGTCAGGATCCACGCTAGACTGAGCTTGTTAAGCAGGACCAGGAAACTCCCGGCAGTTGGCAGAATTGTAGAGGCAAAAGTTTTGTATGCCCGACATTTTTGGAACACAGCCCGCCCTGTCCTCTGACGTCGCCTGGGTGGGGGTGGGGGATGCCACTCCCCTAGGGTTTTCCCAAATAACTCACGTAGTTTGTAACCGATCGCGATTAAACTTTTAGTACCCCACTTTTGAACAGTTTGACACATACTCTGAAAGTTTCGAACTTCCAACTTTTATGACCTATGACCTGTTTCTCAAGGCCATGTCAGGCGAAACTTGCGTCCCGTAGTATCGATCCTCGTTACATGATAAGTAGTTTCCGAGTGTTTGACGTTCAGGAGCAAATGCAAAGGTGTTTCCAGGTAACAGGTGTGTCTTCTGCTGAGATTGTGACCTCTACTTAGCTTTTCTGAGGTCAACCGAGGTCACTGACCTACGATGACTATTTTTGGCTTCTGGCCGGTTTTTAGGACAGTTTTTGACGCTGATTTAAATTATTGGGGCCATTTGACATAATTATGACTCACTGGGGTCATGCGCTTTCAAAGGTCAACCGAGGTCACTGACCTCAGATGACCTGACATGACCTTTTTTAATTTGCCGTGTTTAGTCATTTTTTGACGCTGATTCAATTGGGCATTATTAAGCGTAATAGATGTCTTTTACCATTTTGGCTCGATCAGTATTCAATTTTAAACACATTTTACGATTTGTGAAAATTTTGGTCTTGACATGACCCAGAGGTCACCTATTGACTCAGGACCTTTTAACAATAATATCGCCAATCGGCTTCCTCTCGTTACAAAGCAACACGCTCATTTTTGATCGAAGCTCTAGCTCAATTAGGGGAACGGGCAGGTGGGTCGTACCCCCCAGCCGACCACGCAGGTGAACTTGCCCTACCGGGCGAGGTTAAAGGGTGTGCCTAACTCTTTGAAATTTCAAATATATTTTATTACGGTTAAAGAAGCTATGCATTTGATTATTGGTACGATAAAATTTTCACGATCTGGAGCCCTTTAGTTTGAATTTCTTATATTCTTTTTTGCATTGTTTTGTTTCAAAACTCGATAAACGGATCGTCCTATAAACAGAGTAGCGAATATGTTACCTATAATGGCGCACTGGCCAGACGCTAACAATATATGCTGCGTTGTATTAGAGCTAATGGCTTCTTAGTGCGAAAGCTCTCTGGCGACTATTGAATAATTATCTACTGCAGTATGGATTGGCGACCTTGGATATCTCAGCAACTAAAAGTGATTCTGAAATGACGAAAAAAGAAAGTCATGGCTAAATTCAGAAAAATCTGTTCTACAGACTAGTGTCAACAACTCCACATGACCAATGTGAGTAGGCACACTCGCTTTAAGTAAGTGTGACCGCTGCCATCGGTCGCAGACCATCCCAATCGGTCAAATAGCGAGCGCTGAAGCAACTCAAACCCAGGCCCAGCCGGCGGTCACTGGGACGTGGGCACAAAAGTCCATCACCCTCCTGATTCGAGTTACAGGGACACGAACTTATACATGAAGCTGGCTATATTTCTCCAATATGAATCGGCCTTGGTAGTGATCGAATTTCAGAACCCTGGAGCGGGCGCCGGGCCCAAACCTTGGACCGGCGAACCTGAAGCTGTGTCTAGGCTTGCCTGTCCATGCTGCTCAGCACAAGTTCGGGATTAACATATAGTTTAATGTATAAAGAAGTAGACATGCAGATTGCTCGCTGCCGGGCCAGTTGGTAGCAACCACATGTGGCCAGACTTCATGCGCCAACCATTTGAGCAGTGGCAGTTCCTGGTTTTGGAGAAATGTCTGCATCTCTAGTCCTTGGTCAACAGGTATCGTCCCGTAAACAATTATCAATAGAGATCAGATATTGCAATCAAAATATCAGACATTGCATGCTTCCATTGCTTTAGACAATGCTGACACAACACGGCGCAGTTTGCATAACATGAATGTGCTATTTTCAGGTATGCAATTCACTCCTAGGAACAGGGGGAACCCCTTGTGGAGGAGTGATTACCATGAGCCACCGAGGAGGACAGAAAGACCACCACCAAACAGAGAGTGGAGCTCATCTTGGAACTCACCAAAGACCTTCTTCAGTGGAAGGCCAAAGCATCAATACAGAGGTCCCAATGCTCGTGGATACAACAAGAATTGGTGAGTTTGCATATCGCTGCTGATAAGTTCTTCGTCTTTGTATTTAGCATGTTTTTATTTACTGTTGAATCAAACTTGTGATCATAATTATTTTAAAGATTTATAGAGAGTGACGCATGGCAATCATCTACTTTTCTATAAACCTTTGTTCATATATTCATATTCATATAATATACAGGATAAAGGTCACAATTGACCTGTGGGACCCGTTCAATCGAGCCTCTCGTTGGTCCAAGTTCAACTTTGTCTCATTCCATCTTTGAGGTGTGGCGCAAGTCGTACATAATAACAGATGTGCCAGTGCTTATCAACTTTTTTGGCCTTAAATGCTTGAGTTCACTGTCACAGCAGAGGACCGACGTGCACGCGGTCAATAATTCCGGCAGTCGTTAATTGACTCCGACACTGCAGAAAGCGACCATTGCGTCGGGCTCGTGTTGGGGCGGTGGGCTTACCTGCGAGTTTCCATTGATGTGGCCTCCTAGTGGGTTGCAGTTGCAGGCAACCTGAATAGACAGACTCAGGATCCAAGTCGATGCCAGAGTGAAACATCTGGAATAGCATTATCAATCAATATTCACCTCGTTTTGCCTATATCAACCAGTGTCATGTTTGTTTTGGTTTTGTTTTGCAAGTGTGATGAATGCTTAGAGGACGTCACTATGCCACTTCCAGAAGGAGGTGGATATTGATGTTAAAATTTGTATGATAAGTAATAACCCAATATGCGATGCTTCGGGCAGTCAGTTAACTGTATACTTAATCTAAAATTGGCTGTTCTGATAGTAGTTCCGTTTTGTAATACAATCGCGTGATTTCACTGCAAGTAGTTTCGTTTTGTAATGCAATTGCGTAATTTCACTGTAAGATCAGAGGACTTGTATGCAGAAAATGTTTTTTTTTAGCTTTGGCATTTACAAGTATCTCAGATTGTTGAAAACTTCTAAACTGGAAAGCGTGTTTTTTTTTGCGTTTTTCGAACGATTCTTTTCTTCTCTCGCATGCTCTCGCATGTTATCTTAATTTGCTTCATATGGCTTAGGTCGAGCGCAGGTGACGTTTCGATGGCAAACGACGCGACACAAAAGATCAACACTTTACAAAAGTTTCAACTGATTTTGTGAAATTGAGGACTAATTTTCGACACAACTATTTGTTAAAAACAAATAACCTCACTGTATTGCTTTGATGCAATTCCTGCTACTTCTACCCGGCTTGTGCAAGTAGATGTGCCTGGATCCGAATCTGTGTCCTGGGATCCATATTGGTCACCAGATCCAGGTACACAATAAGCTGAGGGATCTACAAAGATCCTAGATCCGGATATATTGTATGCTGAGGATCGACTGGGATCCCAGATCCAGCTTTGGGATCCAGGCATGCAGCTGGTAGGTACCTACTTCTTGCCAATTTACAATGCTTGCAAATTAATTGCAATATCTATGTTTGCTTATTGGTACAACTTACAAGGTAATTTGCAGGTACTAGTTATCTACACAGTGCGTGCTACATACGCAAAATAGAGACCACAGATTTTGATGCGAGTCCCTGCATCTTGATTATTTCAAAATTTAAGGCTAGTTTTAAATTCGAGATTTACCGTGATCCCAGATCCTGAAGCATTTTACGCTGACGGATCCAAATGGATCCCAGATCTGCATTAATTTCATGTAGAGGGATTCACTGGTATCCAATATTTTCATGCATTTTATACGGAGGATCCACTGGGCTCCCAGATCAAACTTCGGGATCCCGATCCAGGCCACAAGTCTGCTAATAATGCTGCACAAAAATCAAATTGTTGCTGAATGTCCAGTGGTGTGATTAATTGCGAGCGAGCGCGAATCGCTCGCTGGTCTGTCTGGTATATGATAAACATCTATTTATGAGCGGCCCGATCCGTGGCGATGCCTTTGAGAAGCTTAAATTCACTCAAGTCACAATTCACAATCACACAATTCACAAGTCCGATTGACAAGCGGACTTCGGTGCTGAGTAGCCCCATCCACCGTGCCCTGTTTGAGACCAGTGTTGACTCACACATCAGTAAACTACCACTGCGCGTGGCTCGTGCCGGCCCCCAGTCTACGGCATTGGCAGCTTCACCCTTTGGTGACGTCACCAAAGCGTGAAGTTTTATTTTGTTCTCCCTTCACTAAATGCTAACGCTATGGGAGGTATAGTGATTTCGGGCAAAATTCAAACTCGATTAAACGATGAGTTAGAGGTGGTACGAAAAAAGTAAGCAAACCACACGAAAGCCACATCCCTTGTCTATCGATACCAGGGTCCACTTTGCATTTGGCTTGCATGGAAACATGTTAAATATGGTCTTATGTGAAAGGATGCTTTCCTAGCAGGCGTACTGACAGGGGGTTGAATTCTTTTGCCTCCACATCTAGAGGTGTGTTTTTCCTCACGAAAATAGTCGCAGAAAAACCGACGGCATGTCAGCGGTCACCTGAAAATTTGGCCCAAGCTGTTTGCAATTAATTACTACACGAATTGACTGTTGGAGCTTTTGATCCTCGGGGGGTCTTGTTCAGCTCTGGTCACTCAGTCATGTCAGTGAAACTTCAACTTCGAAGACATTGTTTGCAGTCGTGCCCACAGCCAAACGTGATATGAGCGAACCAACTTACCAGGACTCTCCGGTTATAGTATCCGGTGTATGATATCTAATCATTGTGGTATTATCTCTAAAAATTTGTCATATCTGGATGACCTAAGATCAAGGTTAGGTTTCGTGCCATTTCCCATATATCAGTCAAGTGGGCGAAAATTTAAAATCGTCGCATAACATCATAGCGAATTAGCTCAATCTTAACCAGATTCACCAGGAACACACCCTGATGCAAAATGCAAAGCCCTATGTACCTTCTGGTTTTGGACCTTTACGAGGTAACTCAGGCTGAACCCCAAGTCTACGTCTTGTGGATATGTAACCTACGTGTTCACCGCAATCTATTTTTTGAATGCGTTCGCCGAAAAAAAAGACAAACACAATGACAAATCGGGTTTTTACTTTTATCGTATATATCATTAATTTACTTTTGGAAAAGGGCCGATTCGGGCGATTTGTGAGAAATGTTTCCAAATCCAATGGCTTCTGCTGAGCATTCTGCATTGTAATTTCTTGTATGAGGATTTCACGGTACGGATCATGACGTCACATTGTGAATGAAAAAAGACACTGTCGGCTATTTTTGTAACCTTAAGATGTGCCACAATTATCAGCCGCCACTTCCGACAAGTCAGGTGGGGTGCCTTTTGCACGGTGCGAACTGCTTATCGTTGTATCTACTATTTTCAGTTTGTATCTATCTACTTATTGTAGAAGTACTGTCCTGATCAAGGTTGAAATTAGCACCTTTTCGCCTCCGCGCGTTCGCTCGTTCAAATACGCCAATACGCGCGCCTTACTGGTAATTAATTGCCTTACAGGTCAGGATACAGCAACAACAATAGGCAGAACAACAACTTCAGAAATGACTTCCCACCAAGTGGTGGAAGAGGAAGAGGAGCCGGGTGGAGAAAACCACCAGCTGGCTACAGCAGCAGCAAGAGCCATCAGAATGAGACGGACAGGTGAGTCGAATCAGGCGTACTTTGGGATGCAGTACGATTTATTGCTGTGGGTGCAGTATGACATGAAGTAGTCAGTGCACTCTTAACCTTTCAATAATAATCAATACTTACAGCTTATGTATCTGACAGTAATATGCATTATAATTTGGCATCGTTTTCAGTGTGTGAGAGGCCCAGTCTCAATTTGCCTGGTGGATTTTTTTTCATTAGTGCTTATACGATGTTTTGATATGACAAACTCAAAATTGTAATATTTGATGTAACTCGAATGCAATTGTAGACCATTGGCTTGTGTTATTTTCTGTCCCCTGCATACTGTGCTGTATTAAGCTTTTTATGCTTATTTCAGCTTTTTACTCTTATATTTGTATCGAGACTTAGTGCACATGACTTAGTGCACATGACTGGTGTATGTGAGTGGAGTGATGTGTGACTGACATAAGGACCGAAGTTCGTCCTAGTTTCGGAGTGACATGACACGAGCAATCCATCCCGTCAGTTTCCGGTGGTGGTCCCTATGTCTGACGCGATCCTTTCAATCAGGGTTGGCACCACCCAAATCCCTCTACCCATTTTTTAAAGAAAAAATCCAGCCCGGGTTTTTCATCAAAATGGTATTGAACAAGTTCCTGACGTATTTTTGTTTAGAAACAAAGATGATTGCGTCGCATCATTGAGTTTGGATATGTTTTGTTTCCAGACTTAAGATGAGTAAAAAGGAAACAATGTTGCATTTCCCCTCATTCCACCATTCAGGCTCCTAACTCTTGTTGAGGAACAACGTCATCCATTGAACTCCCATCTCTACTGACCAAAGAGATGAGAGATTTGAAATGTGAAATTTATTCGTGGTAATCTAGCATGTGGTATTTTGTTACGTCGCATGCATCACATGCTCGTAATATCCTTTCTAAGGATGTTTGCATGCTTACAATTTTCCGAATTGGGACATTCCAGCAGATATCGCATGGCGAAGAGCCGGTGAAAAAACCCAAAACCCACCCATGAATCCCACAATAAACCCACTACCCAGTGGGTTTTGATGAAAAGCCCGGGTTTTTCCAACCCTGCTTCCAATTGAGTCTGACACCGACATTCGCTATTATCAGCTTCGGGTTGCATTACATGCCCCGCGACAATCTACCGTGCTTTGTGGTTGAAGTTTGACCTCGGCATCCAATCCTACCAGCTGTCGGTGGCAGTCCTCGCCGTGGTGGCACCTTCTTGCTCCCTGTGAGTGACACCAGTCATCACTGTTCCCTCCGCCAGCTCTCGGTGGCGGTCGCCGCTCTGGTGGCGCCCTTCCCAGCCTTGCAGAGGTGCCTGACTTTGGTGTTCTCTGTTCCACCAGCTCCCGGTGGCGGTCGCCGCCTCGGCGGTGCTCCTCTCCGTTACGAGCGAGGGAGAACGAGTCTCCATCTCCGCGGCGGCCGAGCGAGTCGCCTCGACGCGGGGACGGCTCGCCGCACCCGTCTGACGCCAAGCGCGCGCGGCTGTCCCGCTCTGCCGAGCGGTCACCACGCAGCAGTGAGAGAGCCGGCAAGGAGAACTCCGCAGAGCAGCAGCCTTCAGGGGCCGGCTCGAAGCGCTTCTACGGAGAGTCGAGCAGCTCAGGTGGCTCCCGGTTCGCTGCCAGCCAGCAGATGCGGCCTCCGCCTTCACCCCGGAAGTCGGGAGAAGGCAGCAAGGCGCAACAGCTATATGGAGGGAAGGCACATACGTCCCGAGACCTGCAGCTGATGCCGGCTATCCGCCCGGCCGACTCGGACAAACACGGCAAGGACCCGCTCTACATTGGGTGAGTCTCCAGCTTATGATAGGAGCAAAACACACAGCTGTATAGACTTCAGAAGAAAGTATAAACTTCTGAAGAAGACTTGCAATATGTATGCTCAATCTGATATGTATGCTCAAAGTTAGCTGTAGTGACTTTTAGTAGAGCTACCATAAAACAAGGATGGAGATAATATTACTTTTTATGCTTTAATTGTATGTTTTACCTCGCGTTTTGCATCTTGATTTCAAAGCTGAGTGATTGGTTTGCATATTTTGATATGACGCTGTCCGTGTCTTGAACCCAGCAGTGTTTTATACTCGCATTTATTTATTCGCATTACAGGCTTCCCAACTACGGTAATTCGTGCTACCAGAACGCCACGCTGCAGTCGCTGCTGGGTCTGCGTCCGTTCCTGAACGAGATGATGTCGCTGGTCTCTGGCCCGGAGAGCGACCAGTGCCGCACGCTGCGCGCCATCGCCAAACTGATGGTGCTCCGACAGAAGGCCCTCAGCAAGTCTGTCTCCAGCCACCTCAAGTGAGTGGTTTGTGCTATTTTCCTGACCATGCCACCTGAGATGAACCGCAATACGAATTGGTGAGTGTTTGTTGTGACGTGTTTTATGTGCGTATGCCCTGGCTTTGTTGCTGACTGGCCAAATCACCCTCTGGTCACAGTGACCTGCATGACGTGTTCGTGACCCCTGTACCCTGGCTTTGTAGCTGACTGGCCCAATCATCCTCTGGTCACAGTGACCTGCGTGACGTGTTCGTGACCCCTGTACCCTGGCTTTGTAGCTGACTGGCCAAATCACCCTCTGGTCACAGTGATCTGCGTGACGTGTTCGTGACCCCTGTACCCTGGCTTTGTAGCTGACTGGCCCAATCACCCTCTGGTCACAGTGACCTGCGTGACGTGTTCGCCAACATCGACCCGGCCTTCCGCGGCTCGGAGATGCAGGACGCCAACGAGTTCCTGCTGCGCCTGCTGGACACGATGAAGGACGAGATCGACGCCCGGCGGCCGGCCGCCAACCCTGTCCGAGACAACTTCGAGTATCAGCTCATCGAGAGCTACATGTGCACCAAGTGAGAGCTCACGCTGGATATTCTCTGTGATATTCTGCACCATCCACAAGTCTGCGGTCTGTATGTGTATCGTACTTGCTGATATTGGCAGCCGCTGTTGAGAAGGCTAAAATGTATATCCTGGCAACATCTTGGATTACAATATAAGTTTCATATTATATATGCATTCAGCATTGTATACAACCTTCAGACAGAAAATATATCGAAGCAACTTATTCTGTTAAGTTTTACATTGTCATCAGTGTGGTGATTTCCCAGCATTTGTGAAAACCGCGTGCACCCACAGGCAGCCTTGGAATTTTGTTCATTTTCTTCACTTTTTGGGTCCAAAAATATTTTATCCATTTTGTTTTCTGGAAATTTGCTCTTTTCTCCTGATCTTACTGACATTGTAGTCAAAAATACAATTAAATTTCCCAAGGATTTAATATGTATATTACAAATCCTATATTTTTCTTCACAAATGAAACAATTTACCATAATTGAAAACTTTGATTTTCCTGACGACAGAATTATACTCTCCACCTATTATTTTTAATCTCCAGGGCGGGGGCCAGGTGATGAAATGAAATATCCAACACTGCGGGCAACAGGCGTCGCGAGTGGCTTCTCCGTCGTTCGCACAGCACCATCGTGTCGTGTGGTGTGTCGTGTGTTGTGTGTTGTGTCGTGTCGTGTGTCGTGTGTTGTGTTGTGTGTCGTGTGTCGTGTGTCGTGTGTCGTGTGTCGTGTGTCGTGTGTCGTGTGTCGTGTGTCGTGTGTTGTGTGTTGTGTTGGTTGTGTGTGTTGTGTGTTGTGGTGTTGTGTGTTTGTGTTGTGTCGTGTGTTCGGTGTCATAACCGTTTCGCGCGTTGTCATCCCGCCAGGTGCGATCGGACGGTGCTGTGAGCTCAGGAGAACATCAGCTGGTTTGTGAGCGTGCCCCGCCGTCAGGGCAGCGAGGCGCCCACCCTGCAGGACGCTCTGCGGCTCAGCATGCGACCCGACCGGCGCGAACTGCTCTGCCAGCACTGCCGCCACGACGAGTGTCGCGTCACCACCAAAATCAGCCAGCTGCCGAGGCGAGTGGCGGATGTGACGGGACACGACGCGTGCTGTATAGTTGTGACGCGACGCGTGCTGTATAGTTGTGACGCGACGCGTGCTGTATAGTTGTGACGCGACGCGTGCTGTATAGTTGTGACGCGACGCGTGCTGTATAGTTGTGACGCAACGCGTGCTGTATAGTTGTGACGCGACGCGTCGTGTATAATTGTGCGGCGGACATCATGACGTGCAATGCGCCAGGATAGGCGGACACAATACTCAGCCAAGCTTGTTTAAGGTAAATCACCCTTTGATTGTCAACAGAGGCATGCAGGCAATCAAAGAGCTGTAGAGCCGCGGGCAAGAGGAGCACCCGGTCCTCCTAAAGTCCTCCCGTATATCAAGTCGACAAGTAGTTGCGGGGTTCGTGCGAATTGGGAAACAGTGGGGACGGCAGGACTGGGAACAGCTGGTGTTTGAACGGGTCCGTATGCTTTAAACGCATTTAACAACATGTCGAGCTATGTACAGTTCTGCTATCTATGTGGCAATCTGACAATGATGGCCTGGCTTGAATCATCTGGCCAATGGGGACTTCTTAATCTGTAAATACTCAACGAACAATTATTGTGAATAACCAATAGCAGTAACTCTGAAACGAACAACCTGTAGCTTACCTAAGAAGTTTGGCCACCCTGAAACTGGGGGATATTGAGTCTGTGCATCTGACAGTGTGTTGTTATTGTTCCCACCCTGAAACTGGGTGATATTGAGTCTGTGCATCTGACAATGTGTTGTTATTGTTCCCACCCTGAAACTGGGTGATATTTAGTCTGTGCATATTCTGACAATGTGTTGTTATTGTTCCCACCCTGAAACTGGTGGATATTTAGTCTGTGCATCTGACAATGTGTTGTTATTGTTCCCACCCTGAAACTGGGTGATATTTAGTCTGTGCATCTGACAATGTGTTGTTATTGTTCCCACCCTGAAACGGGGTGATATTTAGTCTGTGCATCTGACAATGTGTTGTTATCATCTGACAATGTGTTGTTATTGTTCGCAGGACGCTGATCCTGCAGCTGAACCGGTATGTCTTCCATGGCGAGGAGTCCAAGAAGATCAGGGCGAACGTGGGCATCCCAAAGTTCCTGTCGCTGAACGAATACGTGGCCGATGACGTCATCCGGCCACCTGAGTGGAAATGTACAAAGTAAGTGGGCTGCATTGTGGTCACAGTCGTTAGCAGTGTCCCAAAATTCCATTTTGGCTTGGGTGTCGGAGTGGAATATTTTAGCCCAAAAAGACCATGAGAGTGGAAAATCTATGTAGAAAGACTTGTACGATGAATTGATCCTGTTTGTTTGGAATATAGAAAGCAATGGTTTCATTGAAATCATGCATTTTAAGTTCAATATTTATTTATAACAGAAGTCAAATATCAATTTCATAATTGGGAGTGGAAAATTCATTCTAAACACGGGAGAATGAGAGGGGAAAATTATTCACAGTTGAGTGTCATCTCCCACCCAAATCGACAAATTTTGGGACACTGCACTCGTTAGAGAACTATTTATATGCAGTAATTTGTCATCATGCCTAATGTCCTGCATGGGCGCAAATTGACCTTAGTTGTCGGCGCGCCCGAAAACCCCAATAAGCAAAACAAAACCTAATGTCCTGCAGCTGGGGTCATGCATTCCACGATAGATCGACCAGAACAAAAATAACACCACCATATTGTATTTTTGTCAGTAATTCGGTGTAGGTGGTTATAGGCGGGGAAGCCAGGCTGCTGTGCCAACGCTAAAATTATCCTAGCAGCTGTTTTCAATATATAGTCTCGGGCACTTTTCTGAGGTCACTCAGCAGGCCTACATTTGGCGGCTTGTAGTTCACAAACCATCATAGTTACAACATCAAACATACTTATGTATTTAAAATACTTGCATTGCACCGTGGAAGCTTTGCTGCGATTATTTTTGTTGTTATTTTTTTGGTCACGTGACCTTTGTGACCGTATTTTTTGATGAGTGATCCAAGACCAGTTATGGGTTTTCTAACTCACTGTTTTTATGTATTTGATGGAACACAATTTGTTATATTATCAATGTTAAGTCGAGACTCTGGTTCTCTGGTTCTGCTGTATTTGCTGACACGCGCGTCCAATCCACTCGCCTCTCAGCTCTCTCGCCTCCCCCGACCCGCTCGCGACCCGGGGCGGTGCGTCACAGAGGCGTACCCAGGGGTGGGGCGGGCAGAGGCGCACTCAGCGAGAAGGCAGGGCGGTGACCGAGCACCGCTCCCACATCAATATAATATAAATTCCTCTGAATTATCAGCATTTTAACTAATTAATATATTGGGCGCAAATTGACCCAAAGGCGTCGGCGCGCCCTTAAACCCCAATAAACAAACAAATATAATTAAGTATATGATTGGTCGTGACGTCAATTAGCAATAGTTCAGGCGATCGAAATTACCTGAGGTAGTTTTGAGCAGTTTTGTTAACACATTTATTTCTGAGCACGTGACATGGCGGATTTAAGCAGATGCAATTTCATTTGTAATCACGCGACTTAACCCGCGCCCCGCTGGGGTACCCAGCCGAACGCGCTGGGGGCAGATTCTGCCCTCTCGTTATCTCCCGAGCCAATAACCGCAGCGAGGCGCGCAAGACGGTAATCGAAAGGTCTCAATGATACGCACCCAAGCATACGCGAAATTATCGAAATAAGGTCACATGTCAGTTTAGGTAAAATGTAAAAATGTCGATAATGTAGGTCTTGGGCCATATTTTCTATCCAAAGCCTTATATTGAAACCATTAGTGAACAAAGTGCTCTCAAAGGTACAATAAATCTCCCGCATTAAGCAAAAGTGGAATTGTTCGTTGACACAGCTGGCTTCTCCGCCTATGATAACCCCCTAGACAGAATTATATTTTTTTCGATCTATCATATTGGAATGGTCAAAAATCCTTATTTTGATGCTGATTTTTATTTGTATTTAAGAAAATTGACCAGGCTTGAATCGTCTTCAAACTGAAATTTGACTTTCAATTAGGAATTTTCCTGGTCACTCATACAAAATAGGTCAAACGTCCACGTGACAAAATGAAAAATAAATCAGAGATTGCAGAAATGTTCCTTGGTTTGATGCCAAGTTTCTTTATACTCATGTTTGATGTAACTATGATGGTTTGTGAACTACGAGCAGCCAAATGTAGGCCTGCTGATTGACCTCAGAAAAATGCCCGAGGTTATATCTTGAAAACTGCTGCTCGGATATTTTTCGTTGGCACAGCTGGCTTCCCCGCCTATGATAGCCACCTAGACCAAATGACAGGTAAAGATAATATATGAAGGTGTTATGCCTTGGCCCATCTGTCGTGGATTGCCCCAGCTTTGAGTTAGTTTAATTAATTGAACGTCAGACGGATTCTGAGTGGTTTCCTAGCTGTATACTATATTTGATTGGATAATTTGCTTTTACACATGATAAATAATTGTTATATTTGTAATTGTATCACTTACATGATCTTGAATTTCATCTGGTAGTGCGTTATTGTGAACAATATTAATAATCTGCTGTTTCACTACTGTGAAAACCACATACCATGGTTGATCTTAATCAGGACGCCAAGTAACCCTTGGTAGTTTCGGCCTCTGAAAGCCCCAATCATCGTCATGGTTGATCTCACAAAGTCCTTGTCAAAATGTCATTATTATCTCCAAAATAATTGAATCATGATGCTTATAGCGTGTACGTCATCCCCATTATGTTCCTTTCTGTGTTGTCAGGCCGTCCCTATGCACTCTGTCGGACTTCGAGGAGCCGGACCGGCCGGAGCGACCGTCGCCACCACCGTCATCACCACCGCCCGCCCCGGCACCGCCCTCGCCTACCAGTGCCGCTCCCGCCGCCGCCGCCGCCGCCGCCTCCCCTGTGGCCGCCTCGGCTCCTGTCCGTACCCCGTCTCCCGTGCGTCCGTCGTCACCGCGGCCAGTGGTCGAGACAGAGAGCGCTGCCGCCGGGCCGCTGCCTCTACCGGCGCCGCCACCACCGCCGGTCACCGCCGAGCTGGTGGTGCTCGATGCCGACTCGGACAGCAAGCCGTCGCGGACCCGCGAGGATGAGGACCGGGAGCTGCAGGAGGCCATCATGAGGTCCCTGGAGGAGGGAGAGCCGGCTGACTCGGCCGCGGAGCAGGTCAGTGATCTGCTCAGTTAACTGAGGCTCTGGGTCTGCGTCCCTTATGTGGTTTGATGTGCAACACTGATTTCTGAAATACTAAGCATTTTCTGATGAGTTTGCGTGTTGCCTGTATTTATTTTTGTGTTGTTTTTTCGTTTTAATATGCATGGAAATATTTGAGCCCACTTTCTGATGTGCATGATGTTTTTGCGTTGTTTCAACAGCACACTGTGAGTACCGCGTTCCTGTTTGCATAAACAGCATTTATGTTGTATTTTATCTCGACATATTGCCAGTGGTGTTGGACATTTTTACTAGCTATTGATTTAGTTTTGTCCTTTTCGCGTTGCCCGATTCTGAGTGACGTCACAAAAGGTGCACAACAGCGAGGCCGGTGCAGCGCGCTGGTCCGTTGAGTGGGTTGGTGTCTAGTGCATGGTTGTTTTGTACGCATGACTAGATGCTTACTCATTCAACGTGTCGGCTCCGACTTCGCTGGAGGGACGGCGGGTACAGCTTGGAGACTGCGTATCTTTGTTGGTTTAAGCTGATTTCGGATTACGTTTCTCAAGCGATTCGGACGACTCAAGTTTCGTTTCCTTGTCGACTGTCGGCGCTGTACAGATCCGATTCATCGGATCCGACTTAGCGTTGGCAATGTTGTGTTGCGTTATGATTCGTTTGTAGATCGGTGTTTTTCTTTGCGATTGAAAGCGAATCGAGGCGTGTGACGTTGATATCTGAAGTTTCCTCAACGTTCTCACATCCCAGTCAATCTCAGTTCACCAGTCTCTGCCCAGCCAATCTCGGGACTGGCCACCTTACCCCCCTCCCCCGCTGCCCCCTTCAGGCGCACCTGTCCGAGTTCTGCGTGGAGGACGACCAGTCGCTATGCTCGGTGGACCTGGCCGGCGACAACACATACCGACTGGTGGGTGTGGTCAGCCACTACGGCGGCGCCACCCACTCAGGGCACTACGTGTCGGACGTGTACAGCGTCGGCAGGGACCGCTGGTTCCACTACGACGACCGTCGCGTCAGCTGTGTGGATGAGGCGGATGTGCTCGGGGATGGACACCAGAAGAATGGCTACATCTTCTTCTACATGCACAAGTGAGTGACGCGATAGAAATATGGGGAGAAAGTGCGGAGGGATAAAGTTGGATAAGGATCTGAGTACGGTGATGTGGGTCGTGCTGCTCACGAGATGGGACTGCGATTTTGGGAAGTTAAAACACTTTTCTGTTGACGCATAAACATGCAGAAATGCAGGCGGGTTTCGTAGTTAGGACTCTTGATGTGCATCGCCTTGTCCCTGGTCACCGTCACAAATTATGTTCATATTTCGTAGTCAGAAACTCCATTATCCACGGGTCAGACATAAGTTGCGCATGTCTCAATCTCTGTCTTAAAGGGAATGTTTCACATTAACATAATATTTGAGTTGAGATGGCCAAGTTGTTGGAATTCCATTGAAATTAAGTATTGTAGAAGTTAAAACACCCACAGAGCGTCTAATCGAAAGTAAATTTGGTTTGGTTTGACATCTGCAAAAAATTAAGGCCCTACTGTGTATTAGGGTAGCCGCTTAAAGCCGATGTCATCCCTTTTTATTAAATGTTGATGAAAGTATACTTGTTTTACATTTGGCTATACATTAGCCATACACTAGTCATACATATTGCAGCGTGAAGGTTTTTTTCGATTCCAAAAAATTTCCTTCATATGACGTCATCAGCCAAATACTAAAACTTAGTTTTTCATGAAATGAGCACTGTTTGTTGAGAAGCAAATGTCAGAATCGTGTTCGCGGCAATTACATCATATTTTTGCACCACAAGCGGCGTACATTGGACAACTTTCAGAGAAGTGAAACATTCCCTTTAAAGGAAGTGTGCCTACACTTTTGGAATGTCAAATCTATTTTCTTACGGTAAACAGCTGACTTAACATTTATTGGATATTATTTATATCAATATTGGATACGATAAAACTCACGTCTGGAGCCACTTCTGTTGAATTTGTACTTATATTATATTTTGTAATTGTTTTGTTTCGATATCCACAAACGATCGCCACTATAAACGGAGTAAAGAAGCTGTTATCTAGAATGGTGCACCTAAGACGATACACTTCCCATACGCAACTGCAAAATCTGGAGGAAAAATGGTAAAAAAATGGTACAATGTAAAAATGGTACCGAGGGGTAAAAAAATGTTACAATGTAAAAATGGTACCGAGGTTCTGTTCGGCAGCTGCTATCAGCGCGCACGAGCTGTTTTCTATTGGCCAGAGCTAACGATACATGCTAGCGGTGTAATGATTAGAGCAATGCTTCTAGTAACCTATCTGGCACCTACCCGTGGCTCTATACTGATCTCTTGACGCCTTTGGAATATCTTCGCAACTAAAGCGAATCTGAAGAAATGATGTATATGAATTGATTTCCTCCAGATTTCGCAGATTTTTCACAAATTTTTCTGAATTTAGCCATTAAATGGCTTAATTAATAAAAATATGTTCTATAGACTAAATGTGTTAACTCCACATGGGCGATGTGAGTAGGCACACTCCCTTTAACCCTCACATCGACAGGGGTCTGAGCTAAATTATAACCGACGGGCGGGGGGGGGGGCGGACAACCGCCCCC
>VOPJ01005573.1:0-29903 GCA_014673585.1 Semibalanus balanoides
TTTAGTAAGTTTTAGTTTTTTAGTAATCGTTTAACCACTCTGCTAATAACTTATGATGAGAATGTTATGACAGCATGACAGCATGACAGCATGAAAAGCATGATGACGATGCACAGTACTTAAGTGCATCAGTAAGGTTTACATTCTGATAGAATGAAATGTGTAATCTTCAACTAGTTCAAGGTTGATGTTAGGACGTGTGGAGTTATGGCAGAGTGCTGGTCACCGTGTGGCGGCTTATGTCTATACGGCTTTTAAGTGTGACGTCGAGGTTCCAACAGCTGACTGCGCTAGTGCTTAAGATATAGGGTCTTCACTTTGAGCCTCATTCTTGTTTTCTGACGCCCGAAAAGTATGTTATGAAGTAAAACAAAATGCATATCTTCATTTTGATCCATTTTATATGCATTGATGTTAGGGAGTTATAAGGAAAAGTGGATAACTTTGGAAGGCTACTAAATAAAATGGGTGTTCCGTATGCATACATTTTCTGGTCACAAAATGAAACAAAATAATTAACATAAGAATGAGCGTTTTATATGCACGAATTATCTTGTCACAAAATTGAATAATGCAAATCAAAACAAAGTTACTCGAGTTACAAGAAAATAAAACAAATACAAAATGATTAACACATGTATCAGCTGTAAATAGTTAAGTAGTCTCGAAGTGAATGCCAGTTCTCTAGATGTTCCAATGCATTATAGAATGGCTTTCCAGTAAATAAAATGAAAATATGGTGGAGAACTAGGTAATACAGTGAATTTGACACGAAAACTGATAGCACGTACTCCACAATCGTTGCTCCTGATGAAACTCTTCGACGTTAGCGCAGTCAGCTGTTGGAACCAGGAGACGTTATCACTTAACATGCGCACTGGAGGGGGGGCACCTTTGTGCCCCTCCCACATGTTTTTCGTGAATATCTCGCAAACGAAGTGGCGCATGGCGGTAGTTTATGAGCGACATTTACGGCAACACAATAGCGGATCGTTTGACGTAACATAAGTAGAAATCAATCAGTAATTTTTGAGCTATATGAATTTGAATTCCAAAATGGCGCCAGAAATCGAGGTCGGCGGAAGCCGAATATCTGTGGGAAACACAGTCAGATCGGGACGATTCAAACGCCATGTGTAGCCTAATAATCAATGTTCGAATCCCCAAACAGAACTTTCAGACACATTGCTGTTGACCTGTGACGTCACAGAGGTCAAATCCCCCAAATGGTGACATTTGGCCTGATTTGACCCTCGTGACCTCGTTTGACCCTTAATATATTGACCTAAGGTCACCAAAATTTCAGAGAATGTAGATCATCACAGCTCCTACCTACTCTGTAGGTTTGAACGTCCTAGCTTTCTTGCTTTCTGAGATCTCACGGGGGGCCCTAAAGTGCCCCCCTCTCCAGGGCGTGTTAGTGGCATACCCCTCTCCAGTGCGCGTGTTAAAAGCCCTATTGCAGGCAGGAGTGATGAGTGCTGGGCACCGTTTGACGGCTCTCTGTCTGTTGCAGGCAGGGGTCAGCTCAGTTCGCGATGGCCGGCAGTGTGAAGGCGCTGATCCTGCTGGCGTTCGCCGGCTCGCTGGGCCTCATGTTCATGTTGCTGGCCTGCGCGCTGCCGCAGTACAACAACTGGTGGCCGCTGTTTGTCAGCGTGTTCTACTTGCTGGCGCCGCTGCCGTACACGATCGCTCGCCGCTACCGGGACGACATGGGCGCCAGCAGCGGCAGCATGGAGCTGGCTGTCTTCTTCACGGCCGGCATCGTCATCTCCTCGTTCGGCCTGCCCATCGTGCTGGCCCACGCGCCGACCACGGCGCCCGTCATCCAGTGGGGCGCCGCCGCCCTGGTGATGACTGGCAACGTGGTCATGTACCTCACCATCGCCGGCTTCTTCCTGGCCTTCGACGGCGACGCCGACTCGTGGAATTACTTCTAGACGGTGGTGGCGGTGGCGGAGCGGCGGGTGTCGGAGCGGCGGTGTTAGGGATGGCGGTGTTAGGGATGGCGGTGAGGTGCCCGATGTCGGTGACGGTGACGAGACACACGGTGACGACGGTGAGGCCCCGGTTACGCGGCCGGCGACAGTGCTCTTCTGACTGCATGCTGACACATCGAAGGGCGGGCGCGCTCCACCGTGCTTGCGGAGTGCTGCAGCTGCCTAGTTCCGCCGTGGCATCTTTTCTCTTGTGATCTGTGCGCATGCCGTGTGTTTTTATCGTGGTTGTTTCCTTGCGCCGTTTTCCGCACGCCGTTCGCCCCGCACTATGTTGCACATTGCACAATGCACGGTGCTATCAGTGCGCAAGGCCGCCGTGGGGTCCGCGGCCACCTGCCCTGTCCTGCTCTGGCTTCGGGCCGAGTCAGCTTTAAACACGGTCTATCATTCGTGATGCCGTTGTGTCGGCTTTGCGGTTAGTGCGAGCATTTTGCTCTCGATATTTTACCTGCATGGAGGCTGTTTCTATATTATGTCCATTCGCTGTCGGGCATTATATACTCTTGTCATTATAAGTCGTATGCTCTGTTTAGAGCTAACTCGTTTTGTATGGTCAGAATACACTTATTTATGGGATACCATGTTTCGGTTGCTTGTATTACGTTCTACAAATTTATTGATAGGATATGTGATGAAACGTCCTGATGCTGGTGATCTTAGATATACAAATGTGAAATATGTCGTCTTTTCGCACAGCATACACTTATTTTCGTATGCAAATAGCCTATATTTGGTTACCGAACAGCATGAAATAGGTACCTCAATACCAACAGAATAGCGTCGCCTAGGAAGATTCAAATCTTCACACTAAAGAGCAATAAACAAGAATATTAACAATATGAGGTTTATGTTAAAGGGACACTGCCACCTTAACATTGGATTTGAGTTGAGATAGCCATTATTCCGTGCTTGGCATTGCAAATTATGTATAGGTATAAGTTAAAACAACCACCGAGGTCGAATCACAAATAAATTTGAGTTTGGCTTTGACATCTGTAACATCCCCAGTCCCCAGTGTATTTGAACGGGGACCCTGATCCGATGACGTCGTCACCCTTTACTAAATGTTGATGATAGTCGACTTGTTTTGCCATTTTGGCTCATACATTAGCCATACATTTGGCAGCGTGAAGGTTTTCTCTATTTCCCGAAATTCCTTGATATGACGTCATCAGTCAAAATATTAAAACTTAACTTTTTATGAAATTGAGCACTCTTTGTGAGAGACAAATGTCATAATCGTGTTCAGCAGCAATAACTTCATATTTAGCACCACAAGCGGCGTGCGTTTTATAATTTTTTGGAAGGTAGTGGTGTCCATTAAGCGAGCATAGATGTTGAATCTGTATTCCGCCCACATTGTATCCGATTCCGCACAGCGACCAAGGACTATCATGGGCTGGGTGCACCCATGGGTGCCCACTCAATTATTCCAAATGTCTGGGTTGGGTATGCATTTTTTTACTTTTCTTGGGTACTGGGTGGGCATGGGTATGGCAATTTTTGAATAATGTCGCTAAGCGTTATTTTTTACGTGACATCCAGATGTTTAACCTGGTAAATATGTTTTTTATATGATATAGAACACTTAAACAATAGACTTTGGCAATTACATGACAGCAATAAATCGTGGTAAATAATAGGGCAGTAATATTTTTAAACCATGTCTGATCCTAGGTCTAATCCAATATGATAATGTTGACCGCAAAGTGTTCGATAAGTTCAAATCAGCAGCAACACACAGGTGCCTAATATTATTTATCGTTAATATAATGAAAGACAACATGCTAGGATAACGGTTGCGAATTTTGTGAAAACAATTATCTGCCTTATCTGAATGGGCCCAAATGGGCATGGGTATCAATATAATGAATTTGAATGGGTCTGGGCTGGGTGTTCATGGGTTTCGGCTGAGTTGGGCTTGGGGTTTGGGCACCCATGATAGTCTCTGACAGCGACTCAATCGCAGCTTCAGGCTACTCTCGGCTTTAGGTAATGGTGCAGTTCGTCAGATTACGCTAATTTAATTAATACATATTAAAGGAATATAAGCACCTTGGGGAAAAGTTATGTAAAAAGAATGGAGAAGAATGCCCCTGATTACGATCCTGGCATTCAGTGTTTTGCGAAAAAAGTCAAGAATTTGTGAATTTGAAAAATAGTAATATGTTTACATGTGACCGTTCACAACAAATATTGCTCACCAAAGCGAGTTGTGACGTCACAATGAGCTGAAGCTGCTGTTGCCGCACGCACGATGCGCCGGTCGTCCCAGACCAGTCGCGTTTCACGTTACCGGTGCACCACCGTACGGTGAAACGCTGACTGGCTGGGACCGACCGGGCGCTCGGCTCGCGCCGTGTAGGGACGTGGGGTGGGCACGCAGTACTGAACATGGCAGATAACTACTGATGGACGTATGCGATACGTTCAGCGCGTTGTGTACGTTGAAAATATGGACCACATATGACCAACGGTTTGTATTTTTGCGTTCATAACTTCATGCAACTAGGTACGCTTTTGGAAGTGGAAAATTTCAGATTTAGAGGTTTCCAGTACCCACCCCGACAATCTGGCGTATCTCATGTCAAAACTAATTGTTATAAGGTTGCTATATTCCCTTTTAAGTGAACTTGATATAGATCGTAACACGCAGCCGTCTCAACCTCTACCTTAGATATCCAAGGATGTGATTTATGATTGCCCGTTAATGGCGTATTAGCTCCTGTTTTAAACCGACAATAGAACTATCGCATCAGCTTGAACACCATTGACGGGGGTGGGGGGCGATAGACGCCCCTCGTTTATGTTATCCGACCTAATGATCGCAACGAGCCAACGAAAGATCCCTGCCGGGGTGTGATGAGTCAGCGGTAAAGTCGGGTGTCACTCGGATTTGCACCACATGTATTGGAGCGAGTGAACAGCTCCTCATACCAAGGGTGAAAGCGATTCGGTAGTTTCCGTATCAGCTGCTCGGCTCACTGCATAGAGGTGGATGCATAGAGTCGGGTGAGTTTAATTGTGCGATAGGCGCAGCTTGTGCCCACCCACTCCAGTAAATCTCTCCGATGAGTGAGGTGCCAGAAGCACCTGCAGACTCGGATACGCTCATGTAGAAGCTGGACTACTGCCTGGGCGGTGGGCGTGACACAGAATGCGGGCATCCGCAGCACCCCTACACTCTGCCTCCTGTGTGAGGTGGGGCCGTTCATGGGGAAATGAACGGCGGTAGCGAATTGACACCATGCTGGTCCTCTGCGTTGTTGGACCAAATGAGTGAAGCAGATGTGCTCGCTGCTCCTCCGACAAGCTGACCTTTATTTGGTAGGCTAACCCACTTGCTGTTGCTATGTCCTTGAAATCCGTTCGTCGGTGGCCTTTGTGGGAGATGGTGCTAGCTCGTACCCGCATGGATTCGGCCGTGCTGTACCGGGGCCTTCGGAGAGCGCGTCTACTCTCTCAATAGGTCTTACGCGTGGTCACCGCATAGTAGGGTCTACTGTGCCGTGCGGGCTGTTATCACTGGGCTCGCTAGCGACTGAGAGGCTGTGCTACTCACTCCAAGTCACCGGCGTCACCCGTCCTGACGCGAGTGCGGTGAATATATCCCTGCTGAGTCTGAATGGTGCCCAGCCGGTAGCGCACACGCACACACTATCACCGTCCAGCACGTGTGCTCCGCACAGGACCTGGCATGAGATCGTGTTTTCATGAGGTGTGTAGGGTCGTTAACTGCTATTGTGGCAGGCTGGTGGCATGTCACCAAGCGGTGAGCCCTCCACTTGCATGTCATGTTGCTACTGAGCGCTGATGCTCTAGGCTCGTGCAAGATGTTGTGTGTCTTAACATGAGAGTTGTGTTACGCGCGTGCCGAAATCCACATTGGTCGGTTCTTCTGTCAGTGTGGTTATGTTAATTTGAGTGTGACCACGCCTGCTAGTGACTGGTCAAATATTGGTGCTACTGAAGCTTGTGATAATTCGAACATGCGAGATGATCACATATGTTGTCATGTAAGGTCAAATTGGAGGACTACTAGTGCTGTACTAGTGTTGGCCCGGCCTGCAGTAGTTGTAACTGCCTGTGCCGGTCTTGCAGAGCGACTGTACTAAGAATGTACCGGGCCTGCAGAGTCCTGTACTGTGTACTGAATTGCCAGGCCTGCAGAGTTACGTGCTGGCCGGTTCATGCAGAGTGTACTGTGTACGGACCTGCAGGTGTACTGTCTTGTACCGGCGCCGCAGAGTTACTGTGTACCGGCCTGCAGAGTTGTACTTGTGTACCGAGGCCTGCAGGTGTACTGTTACCAGGCCTGACAGAGTGTACTGTTGTACCGGCGCTGCAAGTGTACTGTGTACCGGGCCTGCAGAGTGTACTGTGATTTGACGGGCCTGCCAGAGATATGGTTAGAATCGGTTGATGTATGCGATCAGGTGTACTTGTATTAACCGGCGCCCTCCCGCCAGAATCTTAGTGTACTGGCTGTTGCGGCTGCAGAGCTGCACCTTTGCTACCGTGCCTGCAGAACAGAAATACTGTTGTAACCGGGCCTGCACGAAAGTACTGAAGTACCTCTTGCAGTAGTGTACGTGGTACCTCGGAGCCTGAGAGTGTACTGTGTACTGTGGTGGGCTAGTTGTTATGCATATGTACAGCGCGGCGATGAGATGTGTCCTTTGGTCCCTCTCGTCAGATGTGTCCCTGCTGGCAGATGTGTCCCTGCTGACAGATGTGTCCTTGCTGTCCGATGTGTCCCTGCTGTCCGATGTGTCCCTGTTGTCTGATATGTCCCTGCTGGCATATGTGCTCTTGGTGTCCGGGCGATATCCCTCCTGCCTATCGAGAGTTTCTGTTCGATGCTTTCCCCACATTCGGTCTCCTTCCCCGAAGATGCCGTGTTATTGTGTGAGTATTGCTCCTCCCGAGCTCACTGTTCCTGTCCGATTTCAGTCGTGTAGTTCCAGCTGTCGCCGCTGGCGGCGCTGCTGTTGCTGCTCTAACCGTGGTCATGGAGGCGGCCATTATGGTGCTGAAGGAGGGCCGGGCGCTGCGCCGGCTCGGGATCCAGGAGACCATGTGGCACGAGTTATTCAGCCGCCGCGCAGGCACCAGTCTGTTGCAGTACTCCCTGCTGCTGGACTCCGCCAGCTGTGTGGAGCCGGCCGCGGTCCGCACCGCGCTGACGGCACTGCAGAGGTCAGCTGTGTAGATGACGAGCTGTTGTACGCTGATCACTGGTGAATGGTGCCTGCCAGACATGTGTTACGGTACAACATGCAGTCACTGACTGCATGTTGTACCGTAACAATTTGTTGTATTATCCTGTAACAACGGAAAAAGGAAATGTACCGGTACGTGCTAACTTTGCCACGTCTGGAGATGTTTTGCTGGCTTTAACACGCGCACTGGAGAGGGGGCACTTTAGTGCCCCCCCCCCCCTTGAGAAGATCTCAGAAAGTATGATAGCTAGAACCGTTCACTACAGGTTAGTTAGTTACTGTGGTGTGTACATTTCCTTAAATTGTGGTACTCTACGTATCTCAAAGGGTCAACACCGACAGTCCGATGAGTCAAATCGGCAAATGTCACCTTTTAGGATTGACCCCTGTTGACGTCAGACGTCACTTGCCATGTGTTTTAAGTTCCGTTTGGGGATGAAGATCGACACTGGCTTCCAAATGGCGGTTTTGCAATCGGTCCGATCTGACTGTTGTTCCGAAGATATCCTTCGCCTGACCTCGATTCTGGCCGCCATTTTGGAATTCAAATCCATTATTAAAGAAAAACCCCCCAAAAAACTTGCCGACCGATGTTTTGATTTTTGTTAGTCAAACGATCGCTAATGTTGTTGCCCACGTAAATGTCGCACAAGCTTTACCGCCCTGCGCCGCTTCGTTTTTGAGATATTCACGAAAAACATGTGGGGGGCACAAAAGTGCCCCCACCCTCCAGTGCGCGTGTTAAACATGAACGGTGTTCATGTTCAGCGTATTTGTTGAACTCGTACTGTATGCATCATCCAACGTCAGCTGAGCGACAACCATTGCGTACTGTCATGTACACAGGACGGGAATAACAGTTAAATGCTAACGCGGCGAGGTGACGCGTAATTATATGGCGATACCGGTCCCCGCTCTCAATAAATACATCATCGATCGCACTATTCCTATGTCCCGCCACGTAATGATTCAGCACACTGTGTGTGTGTGTGTGTGTGTGTGTGTGTGTGTGTGTGTGTGTGTGTGTTCGACAGACAGCTGCCCCTGCTACGGACTCGTGTGGAGCGGATAGACGGCGCCCACCAGCTGGTGACCGGGCCGTGTTCGGACGTGCCTCTGACGGTGCTGCCTCCTGGCGGAGACTGGCTGGCCGAGCACCACCGCCAGCTGCGTGAACAGACCATTGACACGGTCGCCGGGTCACTGTGGAAGGCCACCTTAATTGAGCAGCCCGACCAACGTGGCTGCGCCGACGGCAGCGCCATCTCACCGCGCTGTTCTGTACCTCTCACTCTGCCACACCATCACAGATGGCGTCAGTAACGGTCTGATTTGCGGCAAGCTCCTTCAGAACCTGGATCGGGTGGTGCGTGGCCGGCTGCCGGACGTCTCGGCGCCGGCGCCCGTCTGCCCCTGCGTCGAGCAGCTGCTGCGCTCGGAACGTGTCCCAGTCGGACCGTGCGCGGCCCGCGAGCTGCTGCGAGTCCTGTCCGTCGCTCTCAGCCGCGGCCGGCACCCACTGCTCGAGCAGTTCGTGGCGCCGTTCGACCCGGACCTGCCGTCGGACAGCTACTGGAACCAGATGGTGCCGTTGTCGCTGTCGGCAGAGGAGTCCGCGGCGCTGACGGCGCAGTGCCGGCACCACGGCGTCTCCGTCAACTCGGTACTGTCTGCGGCAGTCAGCCTGGCCGCCGCCCGGCTGCTGGGGGCCGCTGTCCGGCCCTGCCCACTATGTGGCTGATGAGCGCCCGGAGGTTCCTGCCGCCGGCCGCCGGTCTCCAGCTGTCTGCCGCCAGCGGCGCGCTCGGCACCGTCCACGTGAGCCTGCACATCTGGCCACTGGCGGCGCAGGATCGGCAACATGTTGCTGAACCGCCAGCTGCCAAGCTTCGAAAGCTGCCTCGGCCAGACAGAGGCGGTGAGGCTGGTGGAGCTGCACCGCACGTTCCGCGCTCACCCCGCCATGGACGGCTCGTTCGGCAGTCACTGCTTTCACACGGTGTCAGGCCGGCTCTGCTATGACCTCACCTTCCTGCGCGGCAGGGTGCGCGAACAGGACGCCCAGCTGTTCGCTGAGAGCGTGCTGCAGATTCTGAGGGAGACGGCTGAGAGCCGCCGGCTGTGAGGTGTGTAGTGTGTACAGTGCAATGCAGAAGTGGCAGGGTCCGATACTAGTAGTGAGCAACTTTGCCATAGGTGGCGCGCAGTCCGGTGGGGTCAGATTTATTCGGGGCCGGCTCGGGCCGAGGAGGGTTGCAGGCTTGCTGCAGTGCTAGTATTGAGGACCACCGTGGTGCGTCATACGCTGAACCAGCATTATGGGTGTTAGTTCAATACATTTGCCAATAGATGGCAGCACCGACACTAACGCCGTTCTTCTCACGAGATGACGATACTGTTATAAACGAGATCTAATCTTGAAGTCGCTGTCAGCCAATCAGCGGCGCCACTAGCCTAGACCCCATTTTGAAAATGATAAATTAAAGAGAATAGGTGACCTTTTGTCAGAGGCGGATCCAGAACGGGTGGTTTTGGGCCACTTGGGGGATGTCCAAATCCAAAAGTTTCGGACAATTCTGAAAACTCATCGGATTTCACTTCACTCATCGGATTTCACTTTCAGATTTCACTTGGGCAGGTGCGCAGCCAGACCTTCAGAAAGGGGCGGGGGGAGCAAGTCACTAGCCAGTCATGTCGGGCCGTCTCCCGAAGAAACTATCCCTGAATATGAAAAGCTACGTATTTCGGACATTTTATTTTGTGAAGGCCCTCTTTTTTATATCTTTTGATGAGCTGGATTAGACCAGAACCCTCAGGACCCTTAGAGCACTGGCGGATCCAGGGGGCCAACCAGGCCATGCCCCCCCCAAGCCTCGAAGGGGGTGAACATGTCTCCCCCCAAAGTAAACAATTTATCGTAAAAATTGTCTGCAGAAGTCAAAACCCAGCTATTTACAGTGAAAAAATCGCGGCATGACACGAGTTTGTTATTGCTTATACAGATTTGGAAAATTCGAAAATTAAATCCATTACGTGTCTGTCAGAGGCTTTCCATGGCAGTTATTGCTTGCCCCAGGTCCCACTCCTTTCATAAAAAACTTATAGGCCGACGCGTTAGCCAGTATGCCGAGCTCCGAAAAAGGCGACGCGAACGCAAAAACGTGAACATCGGCACCCGGAAGCTGCTCCAGTGGTGCCCAGCTTGCTGGACCGAACAGCTAATAGTGGGGTCCAGACCAGGACCATTTCCCCAAATCATCGCCCACCAGGCTCCTTCAGATCCACAGGGACCATTTATCCGCTGAATATTTGTTCTGCCTCTTGATGCTATCAAACCATTTACAGTAGCCGTTTTCACGATGGATTATTATGCGCGAAATGTTTTTAAACATTTAAAAATGTTTTAAAATGTTATAGTAGTAGCCGTTTTCACGATGGACTAATTTGCGAGAAATGTTTTAACCCTCGCCCTACGGTCCAGTAGGGCGAAGTTTAACCCGCGCCCGGGTGGGCCTCCGAGACAACTTCGCCATGGTGGGGGGGTCAAAATGACCCCCCCCGTCTAACTCGAAACAAAAAGAGATAGAAAGACGCGGAAAAAGCGTTTGAAAGCTCTCAAACGTGTAACATGTCGAAGTTACAGACGACCCATTTTTAGCTAAGGTCAATATTGAGGTCACCAGAGGTCATCAAAGGTCAAATTTCACAGTTTTTGGACTTCGCTACGAACAACCCCGTATATCTCGTGAACTATGATAGCTAGGAACAAACGGAAAAAAGCAATCAAAAGCTAATTAAATTTGCAATCGCATTAAGTGTTTTTCAAAATTGAGCTCAGAACAATAGTTTAGGCTCCAGAGGTCATCGAAGGTCAAAAATGAAGTTTTGGGTAGACTTTGTTTTCCTTAATAACTTTGTATCTAATCATAACAGAGCAATGAATTTAACACCATCGTGTTCGTCTCGACAAGGCGCTTTGAAACATATATATGGTGACCTTTCAAGGTCAATTTCAAAATTTGACCTCAGGTCAAGTCAATTTTGGTGACCTGGGTAGGTCATGTTGCAATATGGCATCGATGCGGCCAAGACGAGACAAAACACAGTGGTGTAACCGATTGTCTCTATCTCGTTTTCTACCAAAAGTTATTAGCAATAATTGGCTGAATGACCTTCAGATGACCCTCAAATGACCTTGTATAGATCAATGAGCAACAACTGCACCTTGATAATTCCAGAACGCCCTAAAAACATGAACTCTGAAAGAATAAAGCTTGATCAGTCGTATATTTTCTGAAATGGAAAGCATTGTTTATTTTTTCCATTCACTTATAAATGGGGAGGTCAGAAAATTGACCTGACCTTAGGTCACCGATACCAAAAAATCCAAGATGAAACAAGTTGGTAGGTACTTAAAATGTATGAAATCCTGTAAAAGTTTCAAATCTTTCAAACAAAACTGTGGCTTTGGCCACGATCCAAACATTTTGGAAGGCAAGGTCACTTAAAGTGACCTGATGACCTGACCTCGGTTGACCTGAAGTATTTGTTTTTGTCAAAGTGTGGGAAATTGATGTTTAAACAGCTATGCAAAATTTGGTGGCGCTGCGCGCCGCCGTTTTCCCGCTATTTTGGAAAAACCTCAGGGGGTAAAAATGACCCCCCCACGTTAAGGCGAGGGCTAAAGCTTTTTTTTATCGCAAATTAGTCCAATGTTTTAAAACATTGTAAATTTTTTTAAACATTTCGCGCAAAATAATCCATCGTGAAAACGGCTTTTATTACCAGTTGTTTACTACAGTGCGGTACATATGTATACTATAAGTAGGTACATTGGTACAGTTATCATTATCATATGCACTGTTGAGTGCGGACTTCCATTGGTCCTCGCGATTTACTAATTACTATCCGAGGCTAATGTATATGTATATGAAAAACTACCTTCATTTCAATGTTTGTCATCATACCAAGCTTTGCCACCATTTAAAGGATTATCTGAGGCTTGGTTCCAATCATGGTCTGGTTCCAATATAAAAATGTCGTTTTCCAAGACCTTTTTTTATCCGCCTCTTCGCGGCGTCACATCGGTAGCCATGGTCACAACGAGGTGTCATAACGAAGCCATCGTCATCGTCTTCGGTTCGTCGTAACGCTGAATTGAATGAATAAGATTTTTAGCCACTTATCCTCTGCAAGGCCGGAGGCCCATCGCCTATATTTCTGGGTTTTATCAGGCAAGCCCATAAAAATTTCGCGCTGCTTCGCGGCGCTAAATAGCTCAAGCACCTATCCTAAAAGGGAAATACATATTGAAATGCTGCAAAGACGCTTTTTCGTCATTTCAGCTGACCTCAGCTTAAAAATTATCGGCGACGCCCTTGCGAGTTGGTTTGAGATAAACGTTATTACTACTTGTATGTGTGTATTCACTATTCCGTAGCATATAGGGGAGAGTGGGGAGAATTGGGAGATATTTGCAAGTTCAACTTTGAGAAGGCATTGCTCCAAAAATATAATAACTAATCAATATTGTCACACACCAACGAATAAATTGATTCACAGTGGCGTAGGAACTCATTTGAAGTTGGGGGGAAAGGCATTTTGAAGTCGGTTCTTTCCATGCAACGTCCATAGGCGTAATGTAAAAATCCGAAAATGTTGGGGGCAGTTGCCCCCTCCCCCTGCCCCCCGGCTCCTACGCCTATGAAATTGAACATTTATTTGCGTCATGTTAGCAAATAATATTGACTTTGCGGTAGGATACGTCTCGTGGGGAGCAAAAACAAAGACCTTGCTCTTTACAGGAGAATAGGGACACACGCAAGGAGATAAGGGACAGACCGAGACGTGAGGAAGAATTGGGACATACCAAGGCGCATTTGGACAACAGTTTTACATAGCTTCATGTGTTGCAACTAATTTGTAATGGTAAATACCTGCGTGCATTTGCTTCTAATTGCGTTCAAGAGCTTATAGTGAATCGTAACACCCGCAGGAGAATTGGGACACCCACACGAAAATTGAGACAGGTGTCCCAATTCTCCTGTGGCGTTCGCCAGCTACTAGACAAACTCTTCACCATTTTACAATTATCGTATATACTTCTGAATGTAAGCAACAAGATAAAGACCATGTAAGCTTAAAACATGCGATGCTTAAAGGAAAATAAGTTTTGACCTGACAAACGCACAAAACTTGGAATAACACTCGAAAAGCATAGTTTTTGGCAGTCAGCACAGCATTCCCCTGCACCGAAAAAGGTCAACTGATATTTTCCAACGTTGCCTGATATAAAAAAGAGAAACGTGAAGGTAAAAACGGTGTCGGGCGAGCTGCCCATCTCTAAGATATTTACATGTCCCTATCCTCCTGCGTCCCAATTCTCCACTCTCTCCCCTATGCTACGGAGTATCGCGTTCTTGTTTTGTTTTTCGGAAAAAAATAAGCTCAAATACCAAAATAAGGTTACCGGCACAAATCTGGGGTAAAAAGGTGTACCTTTTTGCCAAAAAAGCTGCCTCCCAAACGACGGCTGGATCCGCCAGTGCCTTAGAGTGGCCCCTGAACCAGGCATGCAGTCAGGATTTCTACCGGGAGGGGGCGGCGCCTCAAAAGGGATTTCAAAAGGGGCCCCCTGAGGATTCCAAGCGTTGAAAGGGCCAAACAAAACGAATGGAAAGGCACGTTACAAGGATGGAGAATGCAGTATGACAGGTATGGCATGGGCCATACCGACTTTTAGTAGCTGGAGTTAGGACTTAGGAAACTACCATACCTATCAACTTTGGAACCAGCGACACCAATTTGGAATCAGCTATACCAACTTCAAATCTTGTGTTATACTCAAGACCTGGAACTTCTAAATCTATTGTGAGCGGCGAAAATTGTTTGAGTCTTATGCCCTCTATACGCTTTCTCATCAGTGCGTCACATGGTTGGTTCAGACATCTAAAATTGTTAATGTGCGTTTAAAAGTACCCTAAAGAATATTGTGCTAAAGGGTGCATTCCATGTCAGATCGCACAAGAAAAACCCCGTACCCCATCCGATTTGGATACAAATTGGTATACATGTAGTGTCAAGTGAATGAAACAACCACACAACAATTAACTTGGGCACTGATCGGGCACGATGGTTCAATCCCATTATGCCCGATCAGTGCCCAAGTTAATTGTTGGCTGGGCATGCACACCAACTCTAAGGTCCGGATGACATCTAAGGTCAGATTTGGAGGTCTTTCAGAGGTCACGATTTATTGCGTACTTGGTATCAATCAAACGCTTAAATCTTGTGTGCTATTAAACTTAACGGAATAAAACATAAACATAAACGGAACCTGGCATGTCGCGGCGGCGCTTAAAACTCTCCGGCCGAACAGCCAGAGGTGTGGTGCGGCACAGCCTAACAGTACAGAAGGCGTTAAGCGGCACAGTCTAACAGGCCAGTGTAACTGGACCTGGGACCACTCCTTACGCTGTAGCCAGGCAGGGGGTAGCGATATTTTTGCCGGCAACTCTACCTTATGCAGCATCAAATTGACGTGTTCCCAAAAAGTCACTGAAAAAGATGCAAAATTTTGGAGATAATGATGCTTTAATGACGTCATGTCATGCAATTTTGGGTGGAAAAACGATAAATGTTTGATAAGTCGTAGACAATAGACTTCACAGTAAATTGCCAACGGAAAACGTCAAATTGCAGGGAATTATATGTATTCTCTACAATATGGTTATCTCGGATTTCTTTTTTTTACCACTATTTTTTCCCCACAAACCGAAATTTGTCAAGATGGTAAAAACTGA
Organism: Semibalanus balanoides; assembly: GCA_014673585.1. Lineage (NCBI taxonomy): Eukaryota > Metazoa > Arthropoda > Thecostraca > Balanomorpha > Balanidae > Semibalanus > Semibalanus balanoides. The sequence continues at coordinate 15,028 of VOPJ01005573.1, forward strand.
AATATATATGAGTGAACCATGTATAAGAGATATCCAAGCAAAATTTAAAAACAATATTTTGTATTTTTGCAGTGACTGATCCCCGAAGAATCAGTATCTAATGACGTTTAAAAATGACCAGATACAGATAAATAAATTTCCTTGCTGTACTTATGAGACAACAACCTGTCTAGGAAACGTGCCTTTGTTGTTTGTTTGTTTGTATTTTCTAAACTACTTTCTAAGGCCGCCCCCATGAATAGGTGCCAGGAGCTGCCCCCGCCCTTTCGATGCGCCAACGACGCAATGCCACCTACGCTTAACACCTAGGTGAGAAATCATAAGAGAAAAATGTCGCGGCACTCCACAGTAAGAAATTGGACAGCCAGAACATAAAAAAGCAGATGAAGAGGGACTAGGTGTAGGTGTAGTCGAAAAATTAAAGGAAGGCAGAAAGTTAGTCGTTGCTAAAATCCAGCAGCGACTGCCCCCCAGCTATTGCCCTGGGATCACTACATTTCTTCTCTATTCCGCATACATAAACCAAATTAGTTAAGGATCGCAGTTGTCGTCCCCGCCGTCTGCTGCACCCCACTCAATTCGTTTAACATCAAGAAAAGGTGTGCCATGGCAGCGAGGCCATAGGATACACTTTCCTATCATACTGGTCTTGGGGGGAGGCAGGTTCCTGGGTCGAAGCAAGCAGAGGTCATGCTGGAACCCGGTGAGCCCCGCAGCTAAGCAAGGCTTGTTGCTGCTTGGTCTCATCCATATTAATCGGTTTCAAGTTTTTACCTTTGATTACCTGAACACTGAACAGGAACTTGACCTTTTATGGTGTCAGGTTGTGAAAAAGGCTGCTGCTATCGAATTATACCTACATGTAAAATAGCATAGGCGTAGGAACCGGACCCCGGGGGCCAGGGGGTAATTGCCCCCTCACTTTTTAAGTGGAGAGGCCAACCATATGTTTTGGCCCCCACTTTTCATCCGTAAGTTAACCCACCCAGAGTTGACACACATTGATTAATAATTGCACTTGAGATCGCCCGAGGCCCCCTGAGCTGAGATGCACGGAGTGCCCCTGAGATCGACAGAGGGCCCCCTGAGGTCAACAGAGGGACCCCTGAGGTCGACAGAGGGCCCCCTCTGAGGTCGACAGAGGGCAACCTGAGGTCGACAGAGGGCCCCCCTGAGGTCGATCGGGGCCCCCTGAGGTTAAATAGGGCCCTCTGAGGTTTGACAAAGGGCCTCCTGTGAGGTCAACAAGAAGGGCCCCTTGAAGTCGACAGAGAGGGCCCCCTGAGGCGACAGCTGGGCGCCCCCCCTGGTCTTTGTAGGTCGATAGATGGGCCCCCTGAGATTCGACATTTAGGCCCCTGAGCGTCAAACAGGGGCCGAGGGCCCCCTGAAGGTCGACAGAGGCCCCTTTCGAGGTCACAGAGGAAGCCCCTACCAGGCCTCAATTATATTGAGCACTGATCGGGCGCAAGATTATTTACATCCATATGCCCGTCATCAGTGCCCAAGTTAATTGCTGGCAGGCTGAGATCGACAGAGGCCCCCTGATGTTGATAGAGCTGCCCCCTGAGATTCACCGAGTACCCCTACCCACTGATATGCATGGAAGGCCCATGAGATACACCGAGGGCCCCTGAAATGTACCGAGGGTCCATGCGATGCACTGAGTGCCCCTGAGATCAAGTGAGGGCCCCTGATACCAACAGATGTCCCCCTCAGATCGACTGAGGTCCTGAGATACAATTGAGGGCCCCTGAAATTGCACCTGTGCCCTCCTCTTGAGATGCACCAAGTGCCCCTGAGATCAAGAGAGAGGACCCTTACATCCGCGGACCAGAGGGGGGCTGGCAGAGGGGCGCAACCTTCCCCCAGGCGGCCGGAGTTCGGCTGGTGAGCGTGCTTTGGGCCCTTCCCCAAGCCGGAGAGGTTTGGGAGGCCAAAACACGATCCGCCCCGCGGCCCGGGCGCCTGGGGAGGTTGCTCCCCTTCTACAGCCCCCCCCCCTCCTCGGATTCCTCCCCAGAGCGCCCTTAACCATCAGAGGGCCACTAGATCGATTGAGCCGGCCCCCTCAGATGTTGACTGAGGAGACCCTCAGATCGACTAAGAGCCTCCTGAGATCGACCAAGAGCCCTTGATATGCACTGAGGGCGGCTTCCTGTGGTGCACCAAGGGCCCCTAAGACCGGCTGAGGGCCCCTGAGATCAAGTGAGAGCCTCCTGGGATTCACTTAGGGCCCCTGAGTTCCACCGAGTGCCCTTGAGATCAAGTGAGGGTCCCTGAGATCGACAGAGGGCCCCCTGAGATTGACCGAGTGCCCATTGATATGCATGCAAGGCCCCTGAGATACATTGAGGGCCCCTGAAATGCACCGAGGGCCTATGAGACGCACCGAATGCCTCTAAAATTAAGTGAAGGCCTTTAGATAACCATAGGGCCTCCTGAGATCGACCGAGTTCCCCTGAGATCGACCGATAGTTCCTGAGATGCACTGGTGGCCCCCTCTGGTGCACTAAGTAAGGGCCCCTTAAGGATCGACTAAGGACACACTGAGATCCAACGAGGGTCCCTTGATATTCACTGACGGGGGCCTTCTAAGATCAACCGAGGGCCCTCAGTGAACATCGTTAACGAGGAGGCCCTGCCCTGAGATCGCCAAGGGCACTCCTGTAGTGGGATGTTTCACTGAGGGGCCACCTAAGATTTTCGACTGAAGGCCCCCTGAAATCGACCGAGGACCCTCAGATCGATGGAGGACCCTCTGAGATCGACAAGGGGTCCCTGAGATACACCTAGGGCCCCCTGTTGTGCACCAAGGGCCCCCTAAAATCGACCGAGGGCCCGCTGAGATCGACCATCGAACGAAGGCCCGTGAGATCGACTGAGGGTCCGTCAGATCGACCGATGACCGCTAAGATCCACTGAGGTTCCTCCTAAGTCTAGTAGGCCTCTCTTAGGCCCGAAAAGGGACACTGTTAGGCCTAGCAAGGACCCTCTCAGGCTTAGCAAGGATAAATAATTTTCAAAATTTAACCTTTTATGTAACCTGACCTTTATCTGAGGGTCATTATATGGGGTCAGGTTGTGAAAACGGTTGCTTCTAGTGAATTATACGCGAAAAATGACCCATAAGACATGTATGGCATGGCTTTCGTAGACCTCTTGCGTACTCAAGCGGGGCAAAGGGGTCATGCCCCAACTGGAGGCTAGGCGGGCCCCTCTGCAGGGCCTATTTTAAGGGAAAACCACTGGAGGGGCAAGATGAGATCCAAACATAGCACACAAAGGCAAAAAGACGTAAGCATGACTCTGATTGAAAATTCAAGTTAACCGTGTTGGCATCGAGCCAGAGCCCTAAAACGACTGGAATTGGGGGATTAAAAATACGCCTTTCCTTATGGAAGAACAACTATTTTCATAAACGCAGGCCTATATTTTAAAAATGACGCGAAATAAAATGTTACTTATTGCTCAACTTATCCCATGGTTGTGGCAATATGATCCAGCTCGTAGGGCAGGTTGTGCAACTTGTGCATGCAGAGCATGAAGAGACCGAAGAACTTAAGGTTTGTTACTGTAATCCATTAGGTATACATCCGTATGATAGCTTCGCCAGGATTTTAGGCTGGAAGGGGATCTGTGCGGCTACGTTACCTTCGCACTGCAGGGGGTGATTTCCCCTCCCCCTCAGGTTTTTCAGGAGTAGCGGAAATACGGCGGGCGGCGCGCGCAGCGCCGCCCGCCTCTACATCATCCGCCCATCAGCATCGCCATCATCATCGCCCGCACCATCATCATACATCATCATCATCATCATCATCATACATCATCATCATCATCATCATACATCGCCCGCCCAAACAGCATCGCGTTTCGCAATGCTGTTCGGGCATCAATTACTCACACTTTGTGAAAGTTTTCACTTCAGGTCATCTTTGCTCAGGTCACAAGGTCACATCAAGTGACGTAACCTCTAAAAATGTTTGTTGTGCCAAAACCACAGTCTTTTTTCGAAATATTTGAAATTTGCAGGATTTCAGATCTCATATCATCAGATCAGATCAGATAAGGTTAACAGTACCTATAATTATTTTATCTCGAATTTTTCGTATCGGTGACCTAATGTCAGGTCAATTTCCTGACCTCCAATTATAAGTGAACGGGACAATATATAAATGTTTCCTGTTCATATAATTTGCATTGGATCAAGACAACTATCTCATAATCGCGTTATTTTTTTACCTCATTATTGATGACTCGGGTGCAATTGTTACTCAGTGATCTCTGCAAGGTCATCTGAGGTCATCTGGAGTCATCTGAGGTCATCTGAGGTCATCAGTATTGTTTTGCTTATAACTATTGATAAAATAAATATTTGGACGATCGGATGACACCAATATGTTTGTCTCGTCCAGCCATGTCGCCCCATATGCAGCATGGCCTACCTGGGTGGTCACTAAATGACCTAGATCAGAGATCAAATTTATAAGATGACCTAATCAGGTCACCATATGCATTTTGCAAGGCACCTTAACGAGACGAATACGATGGCGTCACATTTATTCCCCTATCTTTATTATATTAAATGTTATTCACGAAAAACAGTTTTGCCAAACTTAGCCTTTTTGGCCTTTGATGACCTCTGGAGCCTTAACTGTTGACCTGATCTAAAATCTGAAGTCATGCTGGCGATTTAATTTTTCAATGGCTATCTTTTTCCGTTTATTCCTAGCTATCATAGTTTCCAAAATAGTTTAGGGTTAAAGGGAATAGTTCACCTTGAGAAAAAAAAAACGAGAAAAGGCTCAGAAATGATGAAGAGAAGCAAGAAATTGAGTATCATATTACTAGCAAGTCAAAGAAACCTATATTTACGCGGAAAAAGCAATTTAAGTGTCAATTATTTGGTGATAATTCATATTTTCTCCTCAAAGTAATGCGAAATCAGCTGGCTGAGAAGCAGCCAACGTCATCGATTTAGTGAGGGATCGTGTCGTATACAATGGTGGACTGTGCCCAAGTACTTGTTGATAAGATGCCGGAAAATCAACAGCTTGAAAACCATCAAGTACTTGCTTTAAGTAGGTATTCGTCACTATTAGATTTCACTAATGAAAAGTGTAGTGTCCGCATCGTCGCTCAAACTGTCCCGTGCTCTGGGGCGTCCGTCTGGAATTATGTTACAAGGTCAATGCACGTCTTACACGTCACTGCGGGTACCGGTCTCGAGCCGGTCGGCTCCTATTCACTCAGCGAGGCGGCTGCGCCGCGGGCGGCAATCAAACAGCGGCACGCGAGTACTGGTTCGAGGTGGGGTTCGGTGAGTGGGGAGGGGACAGATCAACAATTTGGTACGCGAGCCTGGAAACGTTCAGGCCAGCCGCTGAACGCTACCCATTACGCTACAGAACGATGTTTAGAAAAATGTTTTATAGAAGATTTAAACATCAAAATCACTATGCATAGCATTACCTGACAAAGTGCATCATTGCAATAAAAAGAATGGGGTACTGAAACAGTATGGTTTTGTCCAGCACTTACACTTTCCCAGTTTACGTCATCTGTGCGCATAATCATACGGTCAACTCAGCCAACAATCAGCCAATCAGCGATTGGAGTTAACCGTTATACCGGTCCGACTTTTAGGACTGAATATTAAAATAATTAAGAGGTTTCTTGGAAAATGTGAAAGCGTCTCAAGACATATTTCGAGTATGCGGGAACAACTTGGCTATCTCAACTCAAAACCCTATGTTAAAGGTGAACTATTCCCTTTAATGGAGATAAGTCCTAAAAACCGGAAAATTTGATTTTTGATGACCTCTGGTGACCTCAATTTTGACCTAACCTAAGGAAAGACATATATACTTTCAATAGAGCTTGTCTTGAGCTATCCAACCCCTGAGATCTCAGAAAGTATGAGAGCTAGAACAATCAAACTTACAGGGTAGGTAGGCCCTATCATGTTCTAGATTTTGTAAAGTTTTGGTGGCTTTAGGTCAAACGAGGTCATGAAGGTCAAATCTGCCAAAATATCACCATTTTGGGAACTTGACCCCTGTGACGTCACAGGTCACCAGCAATGTGTCTAATCTTGCGCCCGGGGATGTACAATGTACATGGACATTGGCTAGAATGGTGTTATATCGTCTCGGTCTGACTGCTAGTTCGGATTGAAATCCACATAACTCAAAAATTTACCGACCGATTTCCTTTTTTTGTCAAATGATCCGCTATTGTGCTGCCGTAAATGTCGCATAAAAATCATTGTCCTGCATTGCTTTTTTTAAAGCTATTCACGAAAAACATGTGGGGGAGGGGAGCACAAATGTGTCCCTCTTCAGTGCGCGTGTTTATCTTTATTATATCAAAAGGTTTGACAAACAAGTGCTTGTGACGTCAGATGACCTCAGCTGACCTTGCAGAGGTCACTGAGTAACAGTTGCAACTGGGTCCACAGCGCGCAACACAGGATTTTCGTAAGGGGGCCACAGCCTCAAGGGGCCCGTGCGGCCGAGGCGGGCGCTTGGCCACCATTAACTGAAACCCTGCACATATCAGGGAAGCATCTAGGGGAATACCTCCTCCAGTTTCCAAAAGCATAATTTGCTTCCCCCAAGAAAAATACAAAACACAAAAAGTTCGGACGTATGTACAGCCTCCGCAGTTTTTTTGGTACACACTAAGGTCTGACTTCTTTCTCCGCTAGCGTATGTTTTGACGGGTAATTAAGAAACGACGTTTTGCTTCAAACCGCATTACTGAGAGCTTCAATATATATTTTTTCAGTTTGTCCACTTATAAGGGCTACTTTATTTTCACCCCTTAAGCCAAATCACATGACGTGCACGTAACACACATTCAAATTGATATATTAACGCATTGCCTCATCCTGTGTATTTGCTGCTTTTAAGCAGAATCCGTTTTTTTAGCGTTTGCGGTGAACAACTGGTTTTTGCTGAAAAACAGCACATGGGACAAAGTATCCAATGCATCAATATATAATTTGAAGTCTCAATAATGCAAGTTAAAATGCACGAATGGTCGTTTCTTAATAAGCCGTAAAACATACGCTTAGAAGGAAGAGATCCAAACCGGACCTTAGTGTGTATCATGGCAAACTGCAGACGTGGTACCTACAGTTACAAACGGGCTGACGACACGCTCCCCTGACCCCCCACCCCCCCGGTCAAAACAACTTTATCGACTTGTGGCTGAAGGCCTGTAAGTTTCACCCCACGCTCCACAACTTTTGTAATTATACGCATAAAGATGGTCATAAGGATAATCTCGGGCACCAGTTCTTTTGAAAACGGCTGATAAAATTGCGTTCCCAACCCAAATAGAATGGTCGTCTTAAAATAAAATACGTCCAGCCGTTCCAACTGGCAAAATCAAGCCGTCGGTTTTTGGGACAAACTTTTTTTGGCCAAAAGGTACCCGTATTTTTTCGGATTTGGGTCGGTCACCTTATTTTTTGGTATTTGAGCTTATAATTTAACTTTTTCGGAAAAACGACAAAAACGCGATACTCCGTAAACATTTGCTACGGAACACACATATAAGTTCAAGTAGTAATAACGTTTATCTAAACTAATCGCAGGGGCGTCCGATAAAATTTTAAGTGAGGGTCGCTGAAAACGAAAAGAAAAAGAGCCTTAGCAGCTTTAATAAGGAGTTTTATATGTTTATAGTAAGGTCCTTAAGTTATTTAGCGCCGCGAAGCGGCTATAAAAATTTACGGGTTTGCCTGATAAAACCCAGAAATTATGGGTGGGGGGTGGTGGGCCAGTATGACATGTATGGCATGCCATGCAACTTTTAGGAGCGGAGTTAGCAACTGCCATATCACTTTGGAACCATGTCAAACAATTTTTGAATCAGCTATATCCAACTTGGAATAGTTTTTAGGCACAAGACCTAGAACTTAAATCAATTGCGCCGCGGAGCGGCGCGAAAATTTTAGTCTTAAATGCCCTGGATAAGCATTTCTCGTCTATGTGTCAAAATGTGTATGGTGCTGAAATATATTTTGCGTTTATAAGTGCTGTAATAATTTAGTAGCGAAACTGATTTTCCCCATTTATATAAAGAGAGAAGCAACATTGGAAACATAAATGCACTGAGAAATGATAACAATTTTAACCTGCATAACAATATTTTTTATTTAAATTGCGCGAGGAGCAACGTGCAAAGTTTGTAGTTTTTATTCTCTGGACCAGGTGACATTCTTACAGTTTTATTTTATGAAATTGAAACTGTTTATTTGTTTCCATCAAAACTTGTATACTTGGAAACAGAGGCCAAAAGCTTTAACATTATTACCGATGCCTTTTTTTCTGTGAGGCTTTGATCGGTAGGGGGGGGGACACAGGCCACTTTGTGGCCCTTGGGGGGCCATGGCCCTGAATGCCCTCCTCTGGATCCAACAGTGCTGGTAACATTGTAAATGGTTTGAAAGCAGCAAGAGGCAATACGACTTTTACGCGCATGTTAGATGGGCCCCTGGGAATGTCGGTAGGATGACAAAGCAGCCAGAGGAGTTCCTTTCCAGGTATTAAGGGCCCCTGGACAGACCTGAGGAGCTGAGGGCCCCTGAACTTGCCTAATTGGCCTTAGTCAGCACGGAGGGGCCCCAGTGCCCATTGGGCCCTTTCACGCTGAGGATGGGGCCCTTTCAACGCTCGGGAAGGGGGTCCCCTTTTAGCACGCCGCCCCAGGCGAAATCCCTGTTATACGTGCCTGCCTCAGAGGGGCCCAACGAGGACCGCCTAAGAGAGACCCCACGAGGACGCCTAAGGGGAACCCACGAGGCCGTTTAGAGGGGCCCCTCGGGGCCGCCCTCAAGAGAGGCCCTCACGGGCCGCCTCAGGGGGCCCCACACGGGGCCGCCTCAGAGGGGCCCTACGGGTACTCCTCAGAGGGGGCCCCACAGGGCCGCCTCAGAGGCCTGTAGCCTGTAGCTACAGCCCTGATGTTTTCTGAAATCACTTTTCACTCATGCGGCGCATCTTGCTAAAATTCCAGTAGCTGAGTTGACAACAATTATACGGATGCTGGCACAATTTCACTGAAATTGGTTCAGTCATTTGGGAGATAATGACGTTTTAGTGACGATTATAGTTGGTGGAAAGACGGTAAATATTGAACAAATCGTAGAAAATATAGTTTGCCAACAGAAAGCGACAAAGATCGAAAATGGCATTTTTATTGGGAAAGGCCAACTCGGAATTCCAAAATTTTGGGTTTCTCATCCCTAAAAACTAAAATAACATATATTTTTTGGGAAATCACTAAAAAATCAAAACTTTCAAAGATTTGGAAAAACTGAAAGATAAGTGAAAGAACTAAATATGGGAAATACCCAAACCAATTTTCAAAGCAATGACTTGCAATAACTATTTGTGATTGAGTGATGGCTCCCTAAGTTCAAGAAGCCCATGCCGCCATTTTGTAATCACTTTTTGGACTTATTTTGACCAGATACTAACAAATAAATACATTTTCTGTATTTCTGAGACAAAACTGGTCTAGTGCCATGCTTTTGATTTACATTTATCAATTTATATTTTTGAGGTTTTCTGACGGAGAGAATCCGCTAGTCTTGACTTGATCGAGTCGAGGTCATTCACTTGACCTGGAAGTTCACCCCATGACCTGAAACCTAAAAAATGCATACCGTTAGACTCCTCATATGACAGGTAACATGCTGGTTCTTACCGCGTTGCTCTATGATACTTGGTTTGGAAGTTAAGAGGGGATCCTTTTAGCCCCCCCCCCCGTACGGCAAAGGTGGGAAACGGTAAGGCGAGGGTTAATATTGTATAAAGTGGCCCTGGGGCCAGGAATTACCGTCAAGGAGAGCCTCTGCCAGACACTTAATGAAATCAATTTTTCCATTTTCCTAATTTGTGTAATTGCGAAACATGTGTGATGCCGCCGGCGCGAAATTTTTCCAGTTTTGTATTGTGAATAGCTGAATTTGGACTGCTTCAAAGCTATTTGAACGATAAATTGTTATCTTTCCTCGAGTACCAGACTCACCATGTTAATACCATATAGTACCAAATCAGTCCGTATTGAATAGTGTGAGTATTCACTGATATCCTTTAGGGGAGGGCAAAAGATATGTTGGCCCCACCCTTTTTCGTTTTTTGGGGGGCATGGCTGGATTTCCCCCGGATCCGCCCCTGGCACCTTGCGAAGGGGAGGCATCTTTTGGAGGGGCGGCACTTTTTGAAGGGACGGCACCTGGCTGAAGTGGCGGCAACCGGCTGAAGGGGCAGCAACTTCTGACTGAAGGGCGGCACCTGCTGAAGGGGCGGTATCTGGCTGAAGGCGCGGCACCCGGTTGAGGGGCGGCATATTTTTGAGGGGCAACACCTGGCTGAAAAGGGCGGGCATCTTCGAGGGAGTGGACTGCTGAAGGGGCGGACCCTTGCTGAAGGGGTGCACCTGGCTAAGGGGCGGCATCTTTTGAGAGACGGCAACTTGATTGTGTGCAGCGTCGGTCAGTGGCGGCATCCTGGAATTATGGGGACAGTCGCCTCCTCGAGGGGCGGCAGCCTAGGCGGGGGCGGCACATTGGGAGTCCAAAAGAAGTGGTCCACTAGTCTGAAATGGTCCTGTTAGGCCTCGACGCCCCTGTGAAAGCGTCTCAAGACATTTCAGTATGGGGGAAACAACTTTGGCTTACTCAACTCAAATTCCATGTTAAATGTGAACTGTTTTCTTTAAAGGGAGTGGTGCCTACTCACATTGGTCATGTGGAGTTGTTTGACACTAGTCTGTAGAACATGAGTTTTCTAATTTAGCCATGTACTTCAATTTCCCAAGAATCACTTTAGTTGCTGAGATTATTCAAAGTCCGCCAATCACATTTGGCGAATAATAATTATCAATAGCGCCGAGAGAGCTTTCGCACTAGAAAGCATGCTCTTAAATTACAACGCTAGCATATAATTGTTAGCTTGGCCAGTGCGGCATTATAGGTACATTTTCGCTACTCCTGTTTATAGTGACGATCGTTTTTGAAAGTTTTGAAACAAACAAATGCAAACAGAAAATAAGTAAATTCACTAAAGGGGCTCCAGACGTGAATTTTATCGTAACCAAATCAAAGCAGTAAGCTTCTTACCGTAAGTAAAAATATATTTGGACATTAAAAGAGTAGGCACACTCCCTTTAAAGAGCCATTTGAGGCATTTAAAGGTGCCATTTTGATCTAGTCAAGGGCCTAATTTGAAACCCAGTTATTGGGAAAAATATTTTGGGTAGTGCCCACCTTTGGTCGAGGGGGCCCACACAAGTTTGAGGGGCCCACTATTGTTTCTAGTGGCCCACCATTGTACATACAATAGATCTCTAGACAGCCGTATAGGCCTGGTTTATTTAAAGAAACATTGCAGGTCACATACTTTGGCATCGGTTGACAAGAAGTCGAAACATGGCGTTTACAGTTGGTCCGATAGTGCAACGTCGCTCCAAACAGACACTCAAAGAGAAGCTCTGTCCCTAGGCTGTGACGACCGGCCGACCGTCACAGCGACAAGCGGCCGGCTGACCTCTGAGTGACACATCACACAAGTCACAAGTCACCGGCAGACGAGCCGACCGCCTCGCCATCAGCACCTCCTCCGACCACAATAAATAATATTCCTCTCTTAATTACATGAGTCAATGAACAGTATGATTTATACATCGAACGCGATGAATCAACGATTGTGCGTGACGCCGCAGCGTCACAGTGGACGTCCTGTTCACACAGTGAACGTCCTGTTCACACAGATGACGTCCTGTTCACACAGCGCTGGCTGGCCAGAGGCCGCCACTACACCGTCCACCGGCCTCTTCTCACTGTTCCCAACTAGTCGAACATCATATCACGGGGCATCAGCACGTCCGACAGCGCGAACAACAGTCGCGCATACCAGTGTACGCCGGGCGGCGGCGGGTCGCGCCGTGCGGCTGCCCCCCGGCCAGCCGTGCCGCCGCCGATGGCGCTCCACATGTGCGCCGCCCACTGTCCGGCGTTCACCGCCCAGCGCGCGGGCAGCAGCGCCCAGTGCGCCACCGCCTGCGAGTCCACCTGCGCGTAACACGAGGCCACGGCGCCGTTGGCGAGCACGGTGCCATGCCGCGTCAGCGGGGCGTACACGCCCTGCACCTCCTCCAGGGTGACACTGGTGACCAGCTCGGCGGTCAGCGCTCCTCCGTCTGCCGACACCAGCAGGTAGTCGCCGGTGATCAGCCGGCGGGCGAACGTGACGCGCGCGTCGGCCAGGCTGTGATTGCCGGCGGCGGCGCTGGCGGCGTCCAGCTGCCACAGCAGGTGGCCGGGAGTGACGCGCAGCACGCGACCGCTGGCCGTGCCGATACGATGGTAGAGGCGCCGCTCGGCCGGGTCCCGGTCCAGCCAGAGCATGATCTCGCTGTCGACCAGCGCGCCGGACTCGTCGACGGCGCGTACCACGTCGCCGCGCCGGAGCTGGTCGAACCGGCGTCGCCGTCCGTCGGCCAGCGTGGCCTCCGTGTCGGCCGAGAAGCAGCCGCCGTGTCGACTGCTGGCGACAGACTCTGTAGCAGACAGAAACAGGGGAACAGATGGTCAGAAACGTCGCGAGATGGGAGAGGGAGCTACAAGAAGAAAGATATGAAATCAATAAATATAAAATAAGGAATACCGAAAAAGAGTGAAACTTGACCGGCAGCTCATGTCCATACATATATCGTCGATAGTTAACATATTTTTAACGTTTGAGTGGTAAGTATGTCAAATTGCCGAGTTTCAGCAAACAGGACGATTACAAAAAATAAATCGGTGCAAAAGAGTAAGTATATATGAACAATAAGAATGCAAGTAAGGAGTATAAGACGCCAAGGATAATTATATTTTACGCTTGCATATTCCATCATGAAAATGATACAACAAAATAAAACAATGAAACCAAAATGTACACGTAGATAGGAGAACATCGAAATTTATTGGCGGTGGTTAACACTTGCCTTGAAGGCAAGTGGCAAGTGGCAAGTTAACACTTGCCTGAAGGCAAGCGCTTGCCTCTGACGCGTTCGGTCTGTCACGTGTGACTGGTCAGACTGGGGTCCGGTCTGTCACGTGTGACTGGTCAGACTGGGGTCCGCGGCCTGTTCGGTGTGACTGGTCAGACTGGGGTCGCGGTCTGTCACGTGTGACTGATCAGACTGGGGTACTGTCTGTCACGTGTGACTGGTCAGACTGGGGTCCGGTCTGTCACGTGTCACCGGTCAGACTGGGGTCTGTGCCGTTCGGCTGAGGTTTGTTTACAGCTAGCACCGGGTGCGAGCGTTAAATGGTTCGGCCATTAGATTGGCAATAAGTTGGTGGTTTGTTTAAATTGTCTCTGTATGGCAAAGAGGGATAAGATAGCGGGAGCATAACGATTATGGTGCTTCGCTTTGAAGGGATTGCTTCCGCATTACGGATATGTTTTGTTTAACAGATTGACAGTTCAACGGGCTTAAGTGTCAAAAGACCGGTGACATGAAGGTTTAATTGGTTAACGGTCTAAGTTTTCTATTTAAAAATGGCAATGGAACAAGGGGTTAACGGGTGTTCCTACTACGCAAATGTATACACGTGTGTGCTGTGATCCACTCGTATGTGTTAACATACTGAGACATACCTTGAATAATGCAACTGTGCCGAGACGTTCGGATTTTCAAGAATTCCCGAGATTATTAGCTTATTTTGTAAATGTAACCAAAGCGAAACGTTCGGTAGGTGCGGAATTTTCCTCCGCCATTATACAACCTCCATTTTACATCAGCTACAGACAGCTCCCGCTGGGCGCCACATGGGGCCTACAACCGGTAAACGATGGCCCACAGCGCGAGGGAAAAACCGGGTAACCGACTACGCCTGCGATGGCTGCCGCCACCGGAGTCAGGCTTCCCACGACCGATGGCAGTAAATATTAATTGCTGAATTGCACAGATAGAGAGCTGGTGGGTGCACTGATATATCAATACCTAGATGATAACATCAGATATAACAAAAGTTTGTATGAACATTCTCAGTCGGGATGTCCTAGTACCAAAGTACATACAAATTTGCTATCCTCCAGCTCTCCATTTGGCTTAGTATCGCGTTTATACCTGCTCCGCCGTCTTCCTCTCCCCTCACTGTCTCCTCTCTATACGGGTCAGCTGCTGCTGGTCTCCACCCTCTCTACTCGGCCCTGCCTTGTCCTGCTTGGCCTGGCCCGGCTCGGCCTGGCCCGGCTCGGCCTGGCTCAGCCCTGCTCAGCCCTGCTCGGCCTGGCCTGGCTCGACTCAGTCCGGCTCGACTCAGTCCGGCTCGGCCTGGCCTGGCTCGACTCAGTCCGGCTGCTCGCTGCTGCTCGCTGCTGCTCGTTGCTGTTCGCTGCTGCTCGCTGCTGCTCGCTGCTGCTCGCTGCTGCTCGCTGCTGCTCGCTGCTGCTCGCTGCTGCTCGTTGCCGCTCGTTGCTGCTCGTTGCTGCTCGCTGCTGCTCTGCTCGCTGCTACTCGCTGCTGCTCTCTACTGCTCGCTGCTGCTCGTTGGCGGCTCGTTGGCGGCTCGGTTTACTGGCGGCCGCCGGTCCACCCTGATTACCGGGCCTCCAACTGCGCGCGATTAATTGGTGCTCGGCGCGGCGCCGCCGCCGCCGGACGGCGCGAGAGGCCGCAAATCAGCCGTAATTGATTAGCGTGCTGGTCGGGTGGTCGGCCGGATAGCAGGGCGGCCGCCCGCCCCGGGACACTCGGCTTATTTGCCGCTATTCATCGGCTAGCCACAAAGCGACACTCTGTCTGCAGACTGCTCACCTGCAGGCGGCCACCCGGCCCGCTGCACGAGAGACGGCGCCCGCGGCGGC